>JADDOH010012663.1:0-27170 GCA_016648135.1 Agrypnia vestita
AACCAAAAACGCCCTGTGTTTTCTTTTGCGGCACCGTCGCCATACACATCATTAATCCTTCGAGCCGTTTCTGCAGCACTGGTGCCACGGTGGAACTCGTACTCGTAAATAACGCGATATTTCAAGTTTTTCATTTTGTAAACTGAGTGACGCAAAGAAAAAAACAATTGAGGAAAAAACAAATGAATTATAATTTTCAAAACACAAATACATGAGTAAATAGCTGTATAAATTTGGATTTGGAATTCCTAACCAAAGAGAAGATATTTGAGATCAAATTTGCCAGTACGGCAAAACACCAATTTCATATGTAAGGACCTAATAGTACACGAGGCACAACATTTAGTCGTTGTTTAAAAGAAA
The DNA here is from genome assembly GCA_016648135.1 of Agrypnia vestita. Classification (NCBI taxonomy): domain Eukaryota; kingdom Metazoa; phylum Arthropoda; class Insecta; order Trichoptera; family Phryganeidae; genus Agrypnia; species Agrypnia vestita. Next base: position 364 of record JADDOH010012663.1, read on the forward strand.
TCCGCCTTCATGAGCAGTCCGTTATCAGGTCTCCTTGACATTGTACACCTAAAAGCCATTAAAAGCGTTTCCGAGCCGAGTTTGTTAGATAAATGAATCAAGAGACAGATAAAAACTTCTAAAATAAACATTTTTGTTACAATTTAAATAAATGCTCTTATGTTAGTGAGCGATAAAATGCAATAAAATACAAAAACGCTAAACGCCTTGTTTTCAAATTAAGGAATAAAAAAAAGGGACAAACGCGTAAAGGCGTCAAGTTAGTCATGGGAAATGTGAAGACATCCATCAAGACCAAGTATACAATGTTATATAATAGCAATAAAGGCACGATTGCTATTCTGAGAACAGGAGAACATGAATCATGAACTAGCAACTTTAGTTGAGCAACTATTTAGTTGCAAGAAAGATTAACTTTTAAATGACAGTCGACCGCGACGTACAGGTACTAAACATTAACAGAAGTATTGCTACTTCTTCTTCATAAACCATTTTGCATCTTAAACTATAAGTCTGTAAGGTTTTTGCATTTACGGCCAACTTCTGCGCCTATTGCCCAGCCATGGACACGATTGCAGGAATCATTAGCAATTCGTGGTGTTGGAATGCCTTTGCAAAATAAAACGTGCAAAAAATATTCTTGGACGTGATGAAATAGACGTGAAGTGAGCCTAGAATATGGAAGAATAAAGAGTGAGAGATCGATCATCAGCAAGATGACCATGCCACAAAATGATTGGAGCCTCACTTCAGGATGGTTTCATCAAGATCGAGAATAATGTGAACAATTAGAGGATCATAACGCTCAGACAAAAGGGAACAAGGAATTTTTGACTGATAATTATAATTTGTCATCATAAACATCGGTACTGCAATCAGAAGGATGAAGAAGCTTTTCTGCCTAGGAAAGGATACGATGGAAAGGTGGAAAAAAAGATGTCAATTTCCATGTCCACTCGACTACTAGACGCTACAGACTATTGTATTAGAATGGCTATCCAGGCTGCAAAGAAAGGTAGAACGAAATCGTCAAGGACATCTACAAGATCATGACGATTGGGGAATAAATATAACAGGGAGGCATACACGGAAGAAGTTTATAAAAGCAAAAGATCACAAAAGCTGCAGAGAAAGGCAGAACGAAATCGTCAAGGACATCTACAAGATCAAGCCTATTGGGGAATAAATATAACAGGGAGGCATACACGGAAGAAGTTTATAAAAGCAAAAGATCACAAACACCACACGAGGTTTAACTACGCGAACACGAGCGCGTAGTTAAAAATATTTGCAACTTTTCGATCGCGCATGTTGCTAGTGCTACCGCTGGCAAAATTGTTCGCTAATGAATAATATTCCTCGGTCGAGTTGGGTGGTACGCAGCACGAAAGTAGGTGGAATATCTGTTCCAATTAAAGCTGCCTAATAGCCTCCGTAACGTTTCGTTAATTCAGGGGAGCTATAAATCTTCGTTTCGACGCCATTTATTTGATCAACGCGCCGCTTAATTCAATTAAATCAAATCAAATCTCGTGTAGGGAACCTCGTGAAAGTGTGGATGTAAAGGCTGCTTTACATTGATACAGTAGCTGGCGCCAGCATCACTGGATTCCGGCGCTGCACTGGCACTGGATCGCGTCGTTTACACGCGTCCAGTAGTCATTTCTACTTTGTTGCGGTGACTACACGTGTGCATCCTTAAAAAATTAGTGTTTTACAAAAAATAAGGAAATTGAAAACATTTTCTAAAAATCTTTGTTCGTTATTACTAGACGAGCTGACAAGATATGATTGAAGAAGAAATGATGAGGGAGAAGAAGAAGGAGGTGAGCTCCGAGAACCATTTCAATTTTGGTATGTACACGTTTTCCTTCTGCTCCAGACCTTGATGATTATTTTATTTTATCGCATTCTAGGTAATAAGTGCACCTCAAGGATTTTATTTTAGCCTTAATGTCATCTACAGTTAACCCCTCAATATTCTTGGCAGTACAAATATTCTGCAATGCAGTAGACCGCATATTTTTGTTACGGTAATTTTGTGTTTTTAAATTCCATAAGCACTCTTCCTGTCTGTATAATTGCACAAACTTAATGAGCTCTTCATCTGACCACTTTTTATACAACATTTTCGATGTGTTGATTGTTGGACAAATAAAACGCGTGGTTACTGTACGATTAGGCACTAGCGACTGGCGTTCACTGGCGCATAGTGTTTATATGGATCCAGTGCCACTGGCGGTCACTGAATTGAAAAATAGGCGGTTTCGATCCAGTGCCGGATACTGGATGCTGGACTGGATTGAAACATGTTTACATTGATACAGTTCTGGAATCCAGTGATGCCGGCGCCAGCTACTGTATCGATGTAAAGCAGCCTTAATTCAAGTACTAACCTACTCTATTGTGCACTTGTGAGCCCGATCGTTGCATTGAGGTCTGGAGATACGTGACACGGTAAGTAGGTACGTAGGTACATGGAGTTTTATTAATTTTTAATGGTTACCTTGACAATCGAGGAGAGCTTGGCACATGACGCGATTGCTGATGTCACTGGAATTAAAGGATGTCCGCGAAAAATTTGACATGACTTGAATTTATTATTATGCGTATTTGACTTGTCCTTAAAATTTTACTGCTTTATGGATCTTGTAAATCATCACTGCAATGCATGAACTTTAGAAGTACTGCTCTAATATCTAAAAATGACTAAGCTGGCACCAGAAAGTCAGTTCTTCAACCAGGAGATGCGTCTTTTTTTTCACCGCGTTTCTCTTGAATGTTCCCTCGCAGTTTTAATTTTATATAAACAGATATATGGGTCTAAATAATTGAGTCAATAATTTTAATTTAGTAAATTGCCCGTCGACTTTTATGAAAAGTAAACCACGAATCTAAGCGCGCCCAAATACTAGGATACCGACTAGGATACCCCGGTTCTAGAGATTGGAATTTTAGTTCAGTTAACTGAACTGTCGTTCACCGAGCTGTACAGTGAAGTGAACTGTTCACTTTGAATAGTTCATTTGAATTTATTTTCAATAGCGAACGGCGTTTTTTGTCTACATCTACTTCTGTGAGTGAAATATTGAAATATGAACGTTTTCGTTTGGTGTAAAAATTCACTTTCCCGCCACAACTTTTTGAGCCACCATAAAATTTTCGAAACCGTTGTATGAGGGGGGAGGAGGATGCTTTCAGTTTCCGAAAATGTCTTCATTCAACCACCACAAAATTTTCGCTACCCAAACGGAAAAAATAGAGTTAGTTGCCAAAGATTTCATCGATTATGGGATTTACGATTTAATGAACGATTTGTTCTTCACCTGCTGAACTAATGAACGATAATTCAATAAAGTGCACCATATCATTCATTCGTTCAGTAAAGTGAACTGTTCTTTACCTGGATTATAACGTATTCCCAATTTCGCCGGTTGTATTTTAAGTAATATTTCGAAATGTTATAGAAAAATAAGGAATTTTACTGCACCGTATAAACGGGAGTGTACTTATTGTACGTGTATTGAGTTAAAAAGTGATGTCATCGAAAAGGAAATGACATGTCGTTAATGCGTGTAGTCAATAGTTAACACAAATCGTCTGGTGTCGTGAAATTTAAGCCATGTATTCACTAGGGGACAAATCGCGAAACATTCCGCGCGACATGTCGCATCAACATCTACGCTCATGTTTCGGGGACAATGACGCGGTCATTTGATGTGTACACACCGGGACTCGCATATCACTTGTCGCCCTATGAGGTTATGTTGACAGCTGCGTATCTATTTACACTTGCCGCCCGATGAGGTAAGGATGACAGCTACGTATCTATTTATTTTAACGAGTTTATCGAAACGTAAGAGGAGAAAAAGGTGGTAGGCGCGAAATTATTTACTGCAAAGAGAAAGAAGGATGGATATTTTATACGATCTTCGAATGTCTGACGTATTTTTGTCAATTTCACTCGAATGACATCACTGATTTTGACAATTTATTACAAATAATCGGGCCTTCCATAGCCAAGCAAGACAATATTAAGGAACGCTGTTGGCCCTCACATCATTTTATTTATATATTCACGGTTTGAAGTGTCCCACAAAATTGTACGGCGATGAGTTGGAAAACAATAATTTCGTTTCCCCACATTAATGTCAGTTGACAGATATAACGCATGCGCGTTAACTTGTAAACATACCACGTGATACTGACGCGCAGCCCTATGTCCTCGCGAGCTCGTTCGAGTACCGTGCGTATGGCAACGTTTCCGCGGCACGTAGAAATGCCTCGCTATGTTGTGCGCGACGACGCGGAACAGTGCGCGACGTTGCAACGTCACGTAGACTCCATGCCACGCGTGATGTTGAGAGATAAATTGTCCCCTAATGAATACATGGCTTTAAAGAGCGGATGGCTGTTGCGAAGACCCTTGGCATGGGTGTCACGTCTCCGTGACTGTTAAATATTCACGGCAGACTTGTCGGTAAATAGTTAAGCTTTAGACAAACAATATCATTACTCACACTGTTAAATATGGATATTTTCTTTCAATAACTAGATGGTTTGCACGGGGGGCATACTGCACTGTTTAAATGTGGACGTTTTCGTTTGGTCTAGTAGAAATACACTAGCCTAAAAGTGGTTCAAAACTCGTTCCTTGTTCTAGGGGTGTAACGACAATAGCGCGCAGTACAAAAGTAAATGAGGACGTTCATTTAAGAGTGTTTTACTCGGACGGAACGGACATAAAAAAATAACTATAATTTCATCTCTTTAATATGGTAATGTTCTGAAATGGAGACCTTGGGAAAATAAAAGAGGCGTCGGAATAGAGATGGGCCGACGATATAACCGCTGTGGGGGAGAAATGGCTACAAGGATGGAAGGGTATGCAAGAGGTCTGTATCCAGCAGTGGAGAGAAGGCTAAGGAAGAAGAAGAATACGTAGAAGAATAAGATAATCAATCATTTTAGCAGAATAAGGGTGAGCACTGACAAGGAAAAAATAACCAACCATTCTCACGATGAAATTCGACGTTTTTAAACCAAGTTTTTGAAGTCATCTTCTTTTAGCGCATTGAGTATTTAAGTATAACCTCTAAGTAGTTTTTAAGTATGACTTCTACCGCGCGTACCTACATGAATACATGCACAAATTATTATTTAAAGTGTTCCAATATTATCACCAGTGTTGGTGGACTATAGGTTAGGTTAGGTTAGGTTGTTGAAAATATTAATAAAACTGTAACATTTATTCAATAAATAATTCAACCTCTGTCCATTTTTCTCTTTCACTACTTTTATCACCGTCCATTTTAATCTTATTAAAAAAACATAACAAAAGCAATATATTTCATCGGTTTATCAGGGACAGATCTTACAGACTTGTTGACCTGGTCTGACCAAAATCGCTCCGAAATTCGACAGAGAGACGTATTCCGGATGACAGCAATATAATCATTAAGTAATTAATTTTACAAAATCAGTTTGACTATTAAAAAAAAATTAAAGTTATATAAATAGACATTTAGAAATAGAATTTCATCGAAATAATGATAAGGCCTTAAACATACAAACACCACTTATTACATCCCCCCTTCTTACCATACAAGCCCCTCCCAGCAACCACTTTCACTTTCCGCCTGCCCCTCCCCCACTCCTGACAACTCCCGCCCCTATGTAGTAGATAAACTGTCTTCTAGTCTTAAGTTAGTATATTACTGAAGATGATGCAGTAAGCATCGAAAAGGTTTTAATTAATTTATTTAATTAAACTGTCATTGTGTGAAGTAAACAACGTTGTGTTCTATTCATAGTTATAGACATTTATTGATCAATTTATTAACTTTTTGCATACATATTTAGATTTTCTTCAACATTCAACATCGGCAGACTTTGGTCATTTAGAACGCGCGGATCCATGGAGCCATGCCCCTTGAATATTCGATGTAAAATGTAATATAGACGCATCCACCTCGCTTGTGTAGGTGTATGTCGATATAACAAAGTACGGCTCTCGTAGCAGTGTGGGTGGCATGTAGACCACTACATTTGCATAACAGATAATGCACGAATCACCTTCGGCAGACAGTCGATGCATTCACGGTCGGAATTTTTTTCCTATCGAGTGCAACAAACTCAAAAATAAAATTAGATTAATTACCTAATTATATACGAGTTCAACGAAGACATTCGCAGTAGGTCCAAATTGGAAGATATGTGTGTAGTTTGCCGAATAACAAAACTGAAATGACCTTTAGAGCAAAAAGTGCTAGAATTGAGTCACCGCACCCGGGAGATGACTTAAGACTGCAGGAAGCAGTTGGATGCGGTTGAAGAAAAATATTAGGAATATTACGGGAGAAATTTAACGAGCGATGCAAATATTAAATGTCAAAAGAGTCAAGACTGTCAAAATATATACGTAGACATGAACCATCTAACAGAAATTTATCGATACGTATCTGCCTCCACGCTGGTTCCAATACGTTTGATTTCTGTATGTAGTTTTCTGGTATATTCTGCCGTGTATGTGAGACCTCTCTGACCGACGTTTCGGATCCCATTGCAGGGATTTCAACATCAACCCTGACGACCTACCGACATTCATGTATGTAATAATGATTAATTAACTAAGGATAAATTACAGTCTCACAGAGACGAAGCTGATTTATATATGAGAAAAGTGGATAGAAGTCTCTTAATTATTTATTCTTATTTTATGCTTCAACAGGCCAAGAGGCCCAATTACAAAAGCGAAAAACATCCCAAAACACACATGCTTGAGTAAATCATACAGATTAATTGTGACCCTACCGGGAATCGAACCCGGAACCCTCGGTGTGAGAAGCCAGAGTCATGCCCACTGGCTCAGGGCTTAAAACCTGTAAGAGCTGGCTTAAGTGATCACTTTACACAGTGCAACGTTCACCAATTCCATCGTAAGAACATCCACACATGATCAAATTTTGAATGTTCTATATCCAAAATCAAAATCCAGTAATAGTGTTCTTAAAACATTCTTTCATAAAAAAAAAACGAGCGAGCCTTACAGTAGTCGCATGTAATGTGTAACATTTGATATCTCACAATTAAAAATATCAATTGAGCAGCGACAGTAATTTCTATGAAGTACATCTACACCCGAAGATTGGTCAAATTGGTAAAAAAAAAAAATGATATCATTTTATTTACGCCTGTCAGAAATATATAGTAAAATGAAATTACGCGCGCATTTCCGGTGTCTAGATTCCTGTTACGCATTTCCGTCCATTTTCACGAAATCACTGCCACAGAGAAAAGCGAGAAGAATGGTGTAAAAAGAGAGGTGTAATGTACACATCAAAAATAATCAGGGAGCGGCCGAGGAGTGACAATGATTTATTTATTTATTTATTTATGGGAAACTAACAGTACATATAAAGAGATTATACATGATTATTGAGCAGTATAGAGACCATCTTACAAGTTTCCACAGAATTAACCTGTTGTGTTTTAACATAAAGTAACAATAACTTGAGTTATAGAATAAAAAACAAAAAAAGTGAAAGTTTTAAGTTATGGACAAACTATGGGAGTCAAAGAATTAGAGGTAAAAGGAGAATAAGGAATGGATAGGAAAGGACAAATCTACTTAGTAAAAAGGACAAGAGATAAGAATAAAAAGAAGTGCAAAAGATATATGTATAGCATAAAGATATCTGATCAATACATCTGCATATATATATATATATATATATATACGAGGTCTGGACAAAAGAAAAAATGTTAGTTAAAGAAAGATACAAGATAAAAAATTACATATACGAAGTCACTTCAAAAGAAAGAAGATGGATTAAAGAAGAGGAAAAAAAAGAAGGTTTATGACCGAGGTGAATATCCAAGAGTTTTAAATTCATAGATCGATGAATTGAAAAGATCCAAGTCGCTGAATATAGAGTTGAACAAATTAGACGAGCGATATATAAAAGAGTTTTGCCGGGAGTTGGTAATGATGCTGGAGAAGTCTGGGAATGAAAGGAAAAATAGCAGTGGTGTCGGTTCGTCCACTTGAACTGAACACACCCTGAATTGCATAGTTCGGGCCACCGGTGCAGTACTGCAACAGCGCTTGGCAAATGTTGCAATCATATTAATTGTGTGATTGTAAAGTGTTGCCACACCGCTTGGTTAGTTTCTAGGACGAATATCGAGTTTCCGATACGTCCATATGTAACCCGATCTGGTCGCCGAGGTCTGATTGGCTAACAGGGGCGGATCAGGGATAATGACTGCACGAGGGTTTCACGCATTCTGATGCATTTCGGTTTAGAGAGTTTCATAAAGCTGAAAGTAAATAATGACTAAATGTAACGATTTTTAAATTAAAACGGACCTATAACTTAAATATTCGAATCAATAATTTAAGCACAATGAGGGTGTATATTGATAATGAAAAAATAACTTACGATAAGCTTTTGTTATTTTACTTTTTTAAAGATAAACTTTTTCATCGATGGTTTCACAAAACTCCACAATTATAGGTTAGATTAGAATAAAAAATCATATTTTTTCATTAATTTTAATTTTGTAGTTTTGTCCCGCGTGCTACTGGGGTGCTTATAACTGTCTGCGCGCTTTTGTCAAGATAACATGGCGCGCAGTTGTCTTGCGCGCGATTGTCGGAATTGTAAATTTGCGTAATTTTGTAAAATGGAATAAAACGAAAGCACTTATAAAATGAACACCGTTTTTATTTTACACAAAGTTTTCTACTGCGAAAATGGGATAACAAACTAAGGTATTCACTCACCATCGCCCAGGCTACATAGTCTTGGCAATATTGCAGTGAACTTGTAGGCATATTTCATGAAATTTCGATTATATTTAAGAGAAATTTGCTTTCGATTTTGTTTTGTGTAACAAATCAGTTTTGTTTTCAAACTAAAAATTGCATAGTTGAAATTACTTTTAGCTGAATGACGATGCGTACTTATATTTATAATTTTAATGCCTATTCAGAATATTTTGAGTTTGTTCAAATCTTTCAGAACAGTGCTGGATATTTGTCACAGAGACATCATTCATCAATTAATGTATATTATAGATGTCTCACAGAGACGAAACTGTATTTTTTATAGGAAAGTAGGTATAGAAGTTTTTTGGGTGTACATAGGACTTACGACCTATCGTATATACAACTTCCAAAAATTAGTAGACATGGTATATTCTATCATGGGTGGAAATGGCGAACGTTACATTGTGTAAAGTGATCACTTAAGCCAACCATACGATAGGTCGTAAGTCCTATGTACACCCAAAAAACTTCTATACCTACTTTCCCGTAAAAAATACAGTTTCGTCTCTGTGAGACATCTATAATATACATTAATTAATACCTATTGTTTAATATTTGGTTAATCATATTTTATACCGTATAACTAAATTAATAAAAATGAAATATGAAAATCAGGATGAACCAAAAACACATGATCTTTACAGAGGTGGTATGACACATGCGTCTGAGATATAAAACGCGTTTTTTTAACTTTTAAGTCGACAGTAAACGACGAAAAATTCATAACGCCGAATTTTGTTGTAGTGACTTATGGTAAAAGAAATGACAGCAGATTTAATGAACGACAGACTATTATTTAGGTGGGACGTAAGATTTTGCATTTCACATTTACGATAAAATTTCAGTAAGTTTATCAAAAGTATATCAAAACAATATTTTCATAAAATATAATTATTCTGAATTCTCTATGACGGCCCTGCCATTAGTAATCTGTAGCGTACTTATCTGTGCAATAGTAAACACAATATATAATTGTGCGATTGCGCAACACTCCAGCGGACTGTTTACCACTTGGAAATATTAAAACAGTGATTACACTTTACAAAACTATCCATTATAAGCAATCACGAGGGCATAAAGTGCGAGGCCGTGGGACCAAAATGTGCTTAGAATGTGACGACTCAATTGTAAAAAGGCGACCATTATAAAGGCGTTATAGGGAAAGGTGTATCTAGATTAAAAGAACCAGCGTGCTCCAACATGTGCGATTGTTTGCAACATGCGGGTTGTGTTTTAAGTCATGTATTCACTAGGGGACAAATTGTCCCTCAACAGCACGCGCGGCATAGAGTCTACGTGACGTTGCAACGTCGTGCACTGTTCCGCCACGTCGCGCACAACATAGCGCGGCATTTCTACGTGCCGTGGCAACGTTGCCATGCGCACGGTACCCGAGCGTACTCACTGCAACATTCCGCGGAGCGTCAGTACCACGTGGTAAGTTTACAAGTGAATACGCATGCGCTGTATCTGTCAAGAAGACAATGCGGGGAAACGAAATCGTTCTTGAACTGATCGAGCTGTATCGATCGAAGATCGCATAGAATGTCCGTCCTTCTTTCTCTTTGCAGTAAATAATTTCGCATTCTCCTCTTTTTTCTCCTCTTACTTTTCGATAAACTCATTAACATAAACAAATACGCGGCTGTCATCATAATCTCATAGGGCGATATATTTCCGCGATGTCTGGAAAACAATAATTATTTGCAAAAAGGACCTTGTTTTTAATAATATTCAATTTACTACAGTAAAACCTCGTTAATTTGAAATTGCGACCCAAAAAAACATTTCGAATTGTGCGGAACCCCGTTTTCGCCAAATGAGATACCGCGGCTGTCAACGTAACCTCATCGGATGACATTTCCGCGACAAGATATGCGAGTCTCGGTGCGTACACGTCAAATGACCGCGTCATTGTCCCCGAAACATGAGCGTAGATGTTGATGCGACATGCCGAGCGGAATGTTTCGCGATTTGTCCCCTAGTGAATACATGGCTTTAATCAAACAGCGCCAGCGGAAAGAATATCCGTATGCATTAAATAATTCATTTTTAGCCTTTTTGATAACATTTCTCTTAAAGCAGCAACATTACGATTAGTTACAATGTTCCCTCACATGATTCACCATAAGTATTTACTTACTTACTTACCATCACGCAGTATTCCTCGAGTGTAGGCATAGGGGATGGAGCGCCACTTTTCTGTCCTGACATATAACTCTCGCCTCATCCACATTCATACATCTTCGCATACAAACTCGAAGATTTTTGAGACTCCTAACAGTGTCATCCTCCAATATCTGATTAATCTGGTCATGCTACGTCTTCCGCGATCGTCCTTTCTTTCTGGTGCCGTCAACATTAGCGTCATATATATTTCTTACCATGCTTTCCTCGTACATTTTCTCAACATGCCCATAACATATGAGCGACCCTCTTTTCATTCTATCGACTATGCTAAGATCAGCTTAAAATTCTTTCCTAACATATTTATTTTTTACTCTATCATAAATGAATTTGCCACACATATGTCTAAGGGATCTCATCCCTACCACATTCAGTCTACTTTCGTTCCTCTTCTGACAGAGTTGGTACCTGAACCCTATTGTGTACTGCTAGTCTTGCCTCATTAGACATATTTCCATTAGAAATTATTGCATTCAAAGCACCATTCACCTTAATATAAAAAAGTGCGCCTACAAATTTAACACACCTTCTTATTAATACTATATTTATATATTTAAAAAAAAATAAAGATGTAAACACGGAATACGTGTCACATCAATATTCTTACTATTTTCAAACTAAGCTAAAGGCTTGTGCTATGAAAATAGAAGTAACTTGCTGGTTTAGAATGAGATTAGGTTAGACACCCGCGAGGCGAGACTCCTAACCACAAGACCAACAAGTTACTCGATATATACTTGATATATATTTGATATATACTCGATATATACTTGATATATACTCGATTTATACTCGATATATACTATATGATATATACTCGATATATACTCGATATATACTCGATATATACTTCAAATAGCCTCATGCAAATGGCGCCTACAGAACCGACCAAATATGTTGCGCAATGTATGCATCGTTTTTGGAAATATTATTTTAAAAAGATACGAAGTCTTGAATTGAGAGTTCGGCCAACCATACATCCTAACTTAAAAATAGAAATCAAAAATATACTTGCCTGCAGAAAAAACTAAATTTATGTAAGAAAATATAAATATCTATTTATTTCTTTATAATATTTCTATACATTAAATTATACCTATATTTTTTAAAACTTTTATACATCATTACTTCTTAAAAAAATCATCCGAATTGGTCATTTTTTGGAAAACTGGCAATGGAAAAACTATGCACTGCATACTGCATTTTTGAAGCAAACATAATATAGATTCTTCACAATTGTCTTCACATCCCTTGAAAGCGCTACAGTATTTTATTTGAACCATCTTCGAGCATCTTGATACAACAATATGAAATGAAAAAAGATTAGACAGAGATTGAAGTGGGTTAGTGATGAACAAAACCCGTCTCTCATACATTAAATGGTTAATAACAAAACTGCCAGTCCACGGAACTGACAGATGCCACGTCACTAGGGGTCGTACAGAGGGTGTGATTTGACTTAGGATACAATGCCAAATCATGATACGCTTTTAATTTTAACTAGAGGTAAACCTGTTCTAAGATATTGTGTCTTGTCGGCATTGCATTGGCTCTAGAATCTGATTGTATTAATTAATTGAAAGATGTGAAAGGTTTTTCAAGAGGAATGATAAACCCTGGAAGGCTACTTGTTAGTCAACACGGCGAACATTTGTGGCTTTCTCTTTCGAACTGTTGAGTGTATGGCGTTTATTCTCCTTGTCAACTCAGTCACTGACAGGATGTCTCAAGGGGCTGTTATGTTACGCTGGTAAGTGCCGCAATTTCCGATATAAGATTTACTTGTTAGTCGAATCGGCAATTTTTCGGGCTTATCATGGCCTTCGACCTGTCATTGGCTGACTTAAATTATCATTTTATACAATGTAATTTTATTACATTTTATACCTGATTGACCACATATAAATCAAATTTGTAAAGTTGTATATATGGTTTAATGTACCTCGTTTACTAAGCTATGGGTGAAATTTGTCAATCTTATGAAATAATATATAGATGTCACCGCTGGTGATGTGATTTCTATATTTTGACTAGAGTATGCAGCAATATTTTTTTACCTGTGTATGACATTCATCCGAATTATTAACTAAGTGTTCTTGGAAAAGTTTGAACATACTCAATAAAATTATTAGGAATGATATTACAGTCGAACTCGGTTATAACGAGCTCGGATATAAGGAGATCCCGGCTATAATGAGAAAAACTATGAATTCATTTTGATTTGCGCATATTCCCATACGATCGGTCTCGGCTATAAGGAGCGCGATTCCCGGATATATGGAGCAAATTTTAGAAACTCCGCAAACATATTTGCTTGGGTTACGGAAAAAAAGACGAATACGTACTCGTAACAATGAACTTTTTCACTTTGCTTTTAAAGCGGCTCGCACTTAATTAGGGTTCATTTTATGATGTACACAAACTTGTGTCTGAAAATCCCACGTGCGCAGGCAAGCAATAGTTTACTGAAGGTCGAGAATACTGGTCATATAACTCCGATTATTGGGGGTTTCCAAAATGTTTATGGCGACAGTTTATTTTATGCAGTTAACTGTATTAGAGCATTTAAAAGCCTAATCAGTTAAACGCGAATTGTTCTATCGGAAACAGGTTCACTAACAAACGAAAGTGTTTCTAGCTTCGGAAAAAGTCGAAATTATCGGCGTCAAAAAGTCTGTAAAAAGTTTTCACAATCGTCTTCTACAGTTTCATCGCTCTGGAAAGATAAGGATGTTTATTTAGCTGCTCTTGAAAATAACATCACACAATCAAAAAAAATTGTGAAAAAAGTGAATCCCGGATATAAGGAGTCCCGGCTATAAGGAGCAAATTTAGTTGGTCCCGTCGCGTTCCTTATAACCGAGTTCGACTGTATTTAAAAACGTCATAAAAACAGCAAAATAATTTTGTGATGACATTATATAATTATATAATTAATAAAAATAAACTTAGTTTTGTATTGAAAAATATCAACATGTTTCAATAAAAAAGTGATGTAAACTAAGTTTATTTTTCTTAATACCATAGTTTTATTTTATTTTATTTATTATTTTAGCATACTCTGACAACCCACCACATTAAGTACATGCTTGATCAATGTTTGGTAATTATTAAAACAAATTATACCAAAGTTAACTTCGTTCGAAGGAATTTGCTGTATTGGGTTGAGAATAGAGCCTTGAGCACTGACATAAGGCTTTAGATATGCCTTGTAATTCGTCCCTCCAGACGTTCCCCTTTCAAGGCGTCTTCCCATTCAAATTATTCACGGACCTGACAGGCAGCCTCTTCTGTGAAGGGTCTATGGGACTGGACGGCGGTCACCGGAGACTCTGTAGGGGGTCCGTGCGACCCCCGGGGCACTCGGGGTGGTTGCTGGATCCTTCGATTCAAAGGAATCTCGATGGGTTGTTTGGTCGCTGAAAGAATTCACTGTATCCAGTTAACTAGAGTACACGCAAGACATAAACCTATCCAGGTTTTATTGCCTTTCTTTAAGGACAAGTATTCTTCAATAAATTAGATACTTCTGCTGTATATTCCAGTTGCTGTCAAACAACTGGCCGTAAGACAGTAATAATATCTATAAAAGACAACACAAATATTAAAACAATTAATCATTGTTACAAAAAATTCATACCATTTACTGTACCAAAAAAAAAAAATTTAATACGCTCAATGACATGCCAGCTTCCTCACATTCTAATTTTAAAAAAACTTAGAAAGGAGAAATGAAATTAACGAGAAGTCCATAACAACTTGCTAATAAACATTAATAATATTCCGTAATGTGGATGGATGACTTAAGACGGAAAGAATTCTATGCCGTTTTTTGGGGGAGGCCATTATCCATCGGTGGCTGATGATGATGATTGCGTCATTTGGACGGCGTGGCGATAGGCAAAGAAAACGAAAATGAATATGCATAACTAGAATTTCCGAAAAAAATCTAAACATTTATTTGATATGTTCACGCGTAATTCATAACTTGTCAATTCGAAACATTTAAAAGTAATAAGTAAAGCTATGCATGGTTTTTCTCAAAATTTATCCAGATTGTACACGAAATAAAGGCAATAGTACTGATCTTGGTCGCACTGCGTGTTCTGTATACACGTCTTCGCTTAAATGGGCGTTTTTCAAAATAAAATTCAAAAACAACAAATAACTTCTACGAGGTATACTATTACATATTTTATGCATAATATTATAAGTACATGTACTTGTTGTCACCTGAGATTAAGATTTTATTTTGTTTTACTTCTCAGGCTGTCCGTCCATAGGCAACATATGTACTTTCCAAATACACATCTCAATTGTTATAGAAATACCCAAGCCAACATTGTTACATCAGAACTTTATGTCAACACAACCTGTTATTGTTATGGACTGAAAGAAGACAATACTCTATTACTGTTTTATTACTTATAATGTAAACCTTGCGTCACGCAAGAGAGAGTGAGTGTATACATACGCGAGACATTAGTGAGATAGAACCTTCATTCAGAAATGTTTAGGCATATTGTTCCACGTCAATGTTGCCGGTAATTACTTATTTATTATTGTAAACGCATCTAGGGCTGCACATTCTTAGAATACCGGTATTTGAAACAATTAGACAAATTATTTACCGGTAAATACGTTGTGGAAATAAGAAATAGTAGTCAATGTTGCAGGTAATTATATACTTATTTATTATTGTACACGCATCTAGGGCTACACGTTCTTAAAATACCGGTATTTGAAACAATTAGCGAAATTATTTACCGGTAAATACGTTGTTAGAATAAGAAATAGTAAAATGCGTAAGTATTCGAAAAAATACACTTCCAAATGGCAAAGGCACAGAGACAACTGTACACAGTGACAGATGCACACACAAATAGTTAGCATATTACATATATCGCTATGGCTTTATTATAAATTAATATGTTGGTACGTTTTCGATGCATAATTAAGTCAATTATTTACCTGTACAATATTATGTACTAATTCTGTTACACCGTGTATATGACATTTTACATTCTCTGTGTATAAGTACTTTGTGTGCTTTTGTCTACGTGCGCAGTTGACTGTGTTGAACTTGCCGCGTGCGGTTACTGCATATTCGGTCGTCATGTGAGCAGATAGACCTAGGAGGCCTATGAAAATAAAATTTTAATAAATTAAATTTTAAAATTTTATAACGAGATTTTAAAAATTAATATAAATTGAATAACTTATGTCGAATAATAGAACAAGCGTCATTGTTATGATTTGATTTTGATGTGGTGTTCTGGTGTACGTAGGGGTGATGGTTTTGCACGTGTTTTGTGTAGTTCTAATTCCCTGTATTGCATTTCTATATTCACAAGCTTATGAATTTAGAACGTAAATATACCGGTATTGGTTTTACCGGTTTCAGAATCGCAAGCCCTACGTCCAGAAGACTGTCTAATGCTAATTATAATCGCATTAACCTATCTATAATAAATTGTAATACGTGTAACAGATAATTTTGTTACCTATAGAACATTATACAAAACACGTACATTTAATATATTTTATATCTATTGAGAATGTATAAAGTGATTTATAGTACGTGTCTGTTCAGAATATTAGATACACATGTACTAGTATGTACCTGTGTAACTGACTGAATGACAGAGCAATATAGAAAGGGGTTGAGCACCGCTGAGATTTTTATATTGAGTAAGGATCCATATGCCAGTTGTGGTCAACATGTTTATTGACTTTTAAAACTTGGTGGAGTAGTGTTTTAAATTCTATGAATATTGTTTCCAATTTGTTAATCGTTTTTTTATTATTTAAAAATAATTTATTTATATATTTTTAAACTACATTTATCGTAACTAGTTAGTAATGTTATTATTATAAAAATAAATAAATTCTTGAATACGCGCTGTTGACCGCTATTGATACTTCGATCTGATAATCAAACATAATAATTTCGTTGTCTGTCCATCCGTCTGTCTGTCTTACGTCCGTAATTTCGTTCTAATTCACGGCTAAAAAAACGAAATTAAACGGCCGGAGACGGGGCTTGAACCTCGGGCCAGCAAACCCGAACCGGCCGCATCTAAGCGATGTTGACACCGCCGAGCCTGCGTGACTGGTCAAAAATACAGTACAAATAGGACTTTGCAAAGACGCGAACCATTTCATATTCCGCCCAGCATAATCGCCAGGTTTTGAAATAGTAAGTAGGTACCATTAAGTGCCGGCAGGGGAAATATATATATTAAAAAAAATATATATTTTGATAAAAAGTCGTTGTTACTATTTCATTAGATGCTTTAGGAACCAGCATGTAAAAGTACCGTCATTTTTCACGGGTTATAGCTAGTTAAAATAAAAATGGTTCTAAATAATATTAGTATGAGTGATATTTATTTTATTTTTTACTATACAAAGTATGAGGAGGTCGTAAATGACCCCGATAGATGTGATATTAAAATATAATGTAAAAACGTTGTATGACTATTAGAGACATACATAAGATGTTACATATATTGCGAAGAAACGTTTTTATGGTTGAGAATTACAGTTGGAAACGCAGCAGGTTATGACGTAATACATAAGTTATACAATACAAAAAATTACCGCACAAGTATGGAGTGCTTGGGTTCCAAGGTTAATGAAATCTACACCTGACACGCGACAGACGCCGGTGAAGATCGTTCGGCTTTCTATGTGTTTGTCTAATCGTTCCTTCAGAAAAACAATATTATGTATTTCAGAAATAGATACTTTTCTTCGATATAATGTATAATATTGCTTTCAAATAACTGGAACATTATTCCGTGATTCGCTACGAGAATATTTCGCACCGCTTAGACGATTTGTGCAAGTTGAGCGAATGAATGAGGAAAGAATGGTTAAAAAAATATGTGACGAAAATTTTGACGGCGCCAGAAAGAGAGGGCGACCGCGGGAGACATGGCAGGACCATATTGAGCAGATACTGGAAGATCATCATCATGGAAGAGCCTCATCGAGCTTGCAAGCGAAGATGTACGAATATGGATGAGGCGAGAGTTGTGTCAGGATAAAATGATAGGGCGCTCTATCCTCTCTGCCCACCCCCGCGAGAAAACGGCGTGATGGTAAGTAAGTGTTCGCTAAATGTTTGCGTTCGCTCTGATCCCAGTTCGAGCCCGTTCGCTTTCAATGGTCTCACAGTCCCTCTCGAACATTCTCACATATTCCCAAGCAATCCACCAGTTCCCAGATGTTTCCAAACTAACTAACTAACTAACCATCACGCCGTTTCCCCGCAGGGGTAGGCAGAGAGGATTAAACGCCTCACTTTTCTATCCTGGCACACCACTTTTGCTTCGGCCACATTCATACATCTTCTCATACAAGTTCTACGGTTGTCGCGGCTTTTAACGGGGCCATCCTCAAACACTAGTTGTATCTGATCGTGCCAGGACTTTCGCGGAAGCCCTCTATTCCTGTTGCCTTCAACACTCGCCTCATATATTTTCTTAACCATCCTTTCCTCGTTCATACGTTCCACATTACCAAACCATCTCAGCACTCCTTTCTTTATTCTATCTACCACACTACAGTCAGCATTGCATTCACGTCTAATGTTCATTTCTTACTCTTACTTGTTTACCAAAGATTTTCCACACAAGCGTCTTAGTGACCGCATTTCTATCGCATTCAGTCTACTTTCATTCCCCTTTTGCCAATTGCAGGCTTCACTTCCATATATTAGGGTTGTCACTAGAACGCCATTATGTATCGCTAGTCTTTTTCTATATAGTTCTTGTTCTATATAGTCTTGTTCTCCAAATTGTTCTAAAAAACCCAGTGTTCGGAAAACCTTCGATATTTGCAGTTCTCTTCGTTTTTAGCTCGTTTTACGGCGAGCTCGAAGGGCAACGGTCCATCAGCCCTGCTAGCGGTCGCCTGCCGCATCCGAGATCCGACCACTGTCGGACTTGGGAGGAACCTTTTTTCTAAAACTAATACGACCGCGATGATGAAGGGGGCGCGATTGTGCAGGCCGGTCCGGGACGGGAACCAAAGGGACCGGTCCAGGTACTCCATTATTATCTGGAGCCCCTTGAAGGGCCATCGGTTACCGTGAACTGCAGTGTTGTCGGCTCTACCAACCACTCCCGGAGAAGTCTAGTGGTAAACATAGTTTCTATCAAACTTAAAAGTATTTCAATATATACATAATATGTTTTTAGTAATTAAAAAATAAAAAAAATAATATGTTGAAATATCTTAATAAATTATGCTGCAGTGGGGTTTATAACCTAGAATGTGGGGCTTGCGATATGACATATATAGGTCGGACTGGCAGATCGATAGAAACTAGATTTAAGGAACATAAAAGGTGCCTCACTAATCATAACTTTTCGGAATATGCTAACTATATTATAGAAAAAAACCACACATTCAATGAAACAAAAATACACATTCGACATAAACAGACATACGGCCTAAACAATAATTTGAAAACGCTCAAAATTCATAAAAACCTAAACACAACAAATAACATCATCAATAATCAAATACAACCCTTCACATCACCCCTTCTCACAATGTTCCCGCGAGAGTTTTGTCAGGATAAAAGAGTGGGGCGCTCATTCTCCCTGCAATTAGAATGGTCTAAAACGTAAACAAACGTTAAGTTATTCACAATTATGAATAATGAGCTTTCTAATTCTTGATTGAGTTCATTAATTTCAAACCTGTCAAACCATACAACACAATAGCAATATTACTTATTTCAGAATACAGCCGAATATTTGGATAATTTATATAGCACCCTTTTCGTGAATACTTACCTCAAGGGCGCTTCACACATTAACATTATTTTACAAAACATCTTACTTTGTTCGTTAAAATCCCGGGCAAGCGAGTGTTTCTTATATTTATAACATTTTTATTTTATTTTTTAATGTGACAACCACATTCCCTCTTGAACGTGTTGATATTTTTCTGTTTTTTCACAATGATAATATAAAAAGTTTGTGTATTTCTTTCCATTCTATTTTGAATTATTATTTCGTTCCTGAATATTTGCATGTGTTACATGTAATTTTATTTTTGAGTTATTTAAAAATTCTGTCATTGAAAATTTTGTGTATGAAAATCATTGTGTTTAGTTTTTGTCCTTGTTTAAGGTTAGCTAAATTAAATCTGCTAGCCATGTGGAATAGATGAGCGATGAAAGGATGGTAAAGAACATTTATGAGGCGAGCGGTGAAGGCATCAGCAACAGAGGGCGTCCACGGAAGACCTGGCACGACCAGATAAATTAGTTATTGGAGGATAACTATGTTAGAAGCTTTTACAACTGAAGAGCGCGTATGAGCAGATGTACGAAAGTGGACGAAACAAAATTGTCAGGACAGAAAGGTGTGGCGTTCTATCCTCTCTGCCTACCCCTCTGGAAAAGGGCGTGATGGTTAGTTAGTTAGTTGGTTAACATCTTTTTAATTTTAAAGTATATATTTTTCTTTAAACGATTCTCATAATTCTGTTTTATTTTTTTCATTTTTTTATGTTTTCTTTGTTACTCGTATATAACATAATGGAGCAATATTTAAAATGAGAAATTGATTTGGAAGCTATTATGGCTGTTTCTTGAGTCAATTTTTGTCACATTCTTACCAAGAACGTTACTTTTATTACAATTTTATTAGTTATGTATTCAACATGTTTTTTAATATCTAATTGTTTCCTAATATGTTATTGAACCTAAGTACCATTTCTAGTTCTTCATCGATCTGTATCTTTATCTCATTATTGCGCCTTCTATTTCCTATTAACATACATATGGAACTACGAGAGGAATGGCCTAGGAGAAGAAGAGTAAATAAAATTCATGAGGCGAGTGTTTAAGCAACAGGAATGAAGGGCATCCGCGAAGGACCTGACATTATTAGGTAAACCAAGTATTGGAAGACGACCCCATTCAAAGATTCAAGAACTGAAGAGAAAGCATGAGATCAAAGAGCCAGAACAGAAGAGTGTGGCGTTCTACTCTCTCTGTCCCCAGTGGCGAAACAGCGTTAGGAGAAGTTAGTTAGTTAGTTAAATAGGAATACAATTGCATAATGCTGCAAATATCGACATTAATCTAACGACATTTACTCAAAAAGATATTCTAATATAAACATTACACAGGTGTTAATATCTACGTAAGCAGTTTATTTTTGAGTTCCTGGATCTCAATCACATAATTTTAAAAATAGACTAGATCAAATTAATGTCCTCTTATACAGTAACCACGCGAACCACAGAAGCCAACCATCATCGTGTTATTATGATTGTTGTATTAAATATTAAATTACTCAATAGTTTGTTGATGTAGAGTATAGGTAGTAGCTTGTTGATGTAGTGTTACGACTCTTGACTCCAGTGGTTGGTAGTTCGAGCCCCATTCCAGGACACCAGCAAGTTAGTCCTATTTTCAAGCACAAGCGTTTAGCTTAATTTGAAAATACATAGGAAGAATATTGATGCGATATGTATTTGATCGTGATCTCGTGATGAGAATATGATCTCTAGTCTCAGAGTTTATCAGTAAATTCTACTCTGCTTACAAAATGCATACAGCAATAAATCATAGCACTCATTGCGCTCAACTCTGCATAAACTTTATTGAGTGTCTCTATCATTAACACGCGCCATTTTTAGCATGGAAAATGAGGTATGACAAGCCCATCTTCGATGGTAGGCGCTGTGATAGAATACGAAAAAGAAATGACATTGGGCAGGCTCGGAGAATGGACAGTAATTGAACAAACACATTTATCTAGAAGAAGACATCCTAGGGAAATCAAGATGCCAAAAGGCTGTCCCAAAACAAATTTAACTGACGAAATCATAAAATTATGCAGAAATAGGTGGTTGCATATAACAATGGACAGAGACAATGGCATTGGGAGAGACTTTCATTCACCAGTGAATATAAAATGGCAAAATAGTGATGAAGTTTTCTTTTTAAATATTTAAATATTTAAACGATTTCCGTTTAACACGGTTTAGAATCTATTCAATTACAGCAAGAGCCGAGCAGTTTAAACGTGAACGTGAGGCACGATATCAAGAATTATACAAAGAATTAAGTGTGAACAGGATCTCAACGATTAATTGCAGAGTTCGTTGACCAAACTAATTAACCTTCGGAATCAAAAAAACGCTGCAAAAAAGCGTTTCGCCATTTGAGTATGAACAAGAAGGCCAAAATGTTTCAGTAATGTACGCTATTCTTATCTTACGCTTAAATAATGATTACCGGTAAGTTGCTCGCTACACAACTGCTTGCCACCAGATAACCTAACCTAACCTAAACTTTATAAATGCTTAATAGTTGACGACAATTATTTATCAATAATAATTGAAAATATATGTACCTATTCAATAAACGTATTTTTTAATCGGTATTCATGTATAAAATAACTAAAACACTGCCTCATCATTGGTGAGCAAATGCGGGCGAGCAATTTTCCGCTCACCAAAATAATACATAATGCAATAAAATAAAATTATGAGAAATGTGTCTATTTTTGGCTTTATTATGTTCTTGACATATAGACATACGATAATATTTTTAGTAGATATACAAGATATTATTCTTGAATATATTTTTTTAAATATTTTATAACATCAGGTTGTTAGTGATATGGTATAAATATTTTATGATAATTAGGGAGTAACATATTACAAAATACATATCTCTATGGTTGAGAAATAAAAAAATGTACAAACTGAAAATAGAAATCGCAAACAATAGTGTCGCTGGTTTAGTGGTTTAGTCGCATGTAGAGTACAGGATGGTAAAATAATATATATTGGCTTTTGCATTTTTTGGGCAAATAATTTACATTGTAAATAGAAAATTTGGCAAATAACATATACTAAAAAGTGAAAAATAAAAAACAATATATTAATAATGTAACGTGATAATAGAATTCGGAGAAATTGCAAATCGAAGAAAACGCACGACTGGAATCCCACGTAATGTCCCTATGGAACAAAACTAAAGTAACCTCTAGGACCTTTCACTACATTCTGGAACGCATCACCAATTACCACACTCTGGAACGAGCTAGAAAATTCGAGGAACGTCAGGAAATGGCGAGAACATTCTACAAACGTCTGGAATGTTCGGAAATACAGCGTGTTTACTAAAAAGCGGAGCCGTGTCGCGGCCAGTTTAGTTTTATTTTGACGTTACTTCCAGAGCGAGATTAGCGACAAGCCGGGCGATCAGTGTTATTAATAAAACGATATTTGGAATAGAAATTTATCGAAAGTGTTACCCAGCGATAATAAAGAAGTTATAGACGCGTGATACATTACGAAATAGTGTGATTTAAGTAATAGTGTTATGGAGATGGTAGCGCTGGTAAATCGTCTTGTAAAACGGCGTCTCTTCGAGATCGCCGGCGACACCCAGGGCCCAAAGTAATTTGAACTACCGTATCAAAAAAGGGGATTGCTCTATGGACAACAATAAAAATTAATCAATTAACAAAAATGAGGTCGATATATTCACGGAAACATAGAGGGTTGCTATAGCTTAGCGGTCAGAGCACCAGCCCCGGAAAGGAGGTGACCCGAGTTCGAATCCCAGTAGTAGCCTAATATTTTTTCGTGAATTAGATTTTTCTATATGTCTTTCTACTTGATTAATTAATTAGGTTTTGAGTTTTAATAAGTTTACTAAGGCATTTACAGGCAGCAACACGAACGCCCGTGAATTTAAGGTTCCGAAATGTTCACGGCCTAGTCCGTGGTGGCAGAATGGGGGCATTTTACTTCTTTGCGCGCCTCGAGCCGGCCCTGGTCCCATGTCCCATCGTCCCTCTGTCGGCGCGCCGGTCTGGTGTGACTGCGGGTGCTTAGATGTCACTGGTCAGCACTTTTGGGTCAATCCGCCACAGTGTATTACTTTAGTTCGTGTTAAGTGACTTTGCCCATTCAATAACTTATTAATCACTAATTAATAAATCGCTGTTTTTACTTCCTTTATTTTAACTCGTGGTGTCTGCTCGCTTGCCGGCTTGCCGGGTGAAAAAACTTAGTATTAATTTTTAACCCTTTTCCCGTGATCCAATCGAGTTGAAACTTGGCAAGTAGACTCGTGGCGACGATTAAGAAGATCTATCAAATTTTCGTTAAAAAAAATAAATAATTATAGTATAATTTCGGATTTTTAGAAATTTTATTGGTTTTTTTCAAATTGGAATCATTAGAAAAGTTTGATTAGCAACGGCCGGCGGCCCGATAACGTCGCGGAATATTTTCTAAATTTGAATTACTCCGTCGGTATTCATAATAGGTACTTCACTACGAATGTCGAAAATCTAAATTGACTGACAAATGTTTTTAGAATTTAATCTTCAAAGCATGAAGTGTCTTATCAAAGCTCAAAACATCTGACATTTTAGAAATATATTAAATTACTGTAAGTTTAGTGTTATGTTATATGTTTTAATTCGTCTTTAATTGTTGTTATATTTTACAAAGGGAGTATTATAATAAAAACTTGGTTTTTATGGGTTACTTTTTTCATTTCTCTTCCCGCAGCTCGGCAACATTGCCTAATCAAGAGTAAAACGCGTGGGGTAGGTTAAAAAAGGGAATTTGAACGACGTCCATCGTTCGTCGTATGACATTTATTATAGTTACGATAAGAAGAACATCACACGCTTTAAGCCATGTATTCACTAGGGGACAAATTGTCCCTCAACAGCATGCGCGGCATAGAGTCTACGTGATGTTGCAACGTCGTGCACTGTTCCGCGACCTCGCGCACAACATAGAGACGGGAGAAATAAGGTAGACGAGTGAAAGTGGAAACGTTGCATTGCGCACGGTACACGAGGTACTCAATGCAACATTCCGCGGAGCGTCAGTACCAAGGGGTAGTTGAAAAGGGAATAAGAGAGAGACTGTATCGGCAAGATGACAATGCGGGAGGGAAACGAAATCGTTCATCGAAATCATCGAGCTATTATCGATCGAAAGACCGAAGAGAAGGTGAAGGCAGGGCATGGAGCGCGGAAGGAAAGAGTTAGCAGTATATCTTTTTTATAAATCTTAATTTTCATATATAAGCTCATGAACATAAACAGATACGCGGCGATCATTATAACTCGTAATGCCGTATATTTCCGCGACGTCTGGGAAAACAATTGTATATTATTTGCAAAAAAAGGACATTGTTTTTAATAATATTCAATTGTTTTACTCAGTAATTAAAACCTCGGTAATTGAAATTGCGACCCAAAAAAAAACATTTCGAAATTGGCGGAACCCCGTTTTCGCCAAATGAGAACCGCAGCTGTCATCCATAACTCATCGCGATGACATTCCGCGACAAGATATGCGAGTCCCGGTGTGTACACGTCAAATGACCGCGTCATTGTCCCCGAAACATGAGCGTAGATGTTGATGCGACATGTCGAGCGGAATGTTTCGTGATTTGTCCCCTAGTGAATACATGGCTTTATGGCTCGTCTTGTATGCGCAGAGGTCATCAAAGTTAAAGGTACGGTGTATCGTTTAACTAAATACATGATAGATTACCGATTAAACACGGCCGAGTTGGGTATTGGACGAACGCGGCGCTATTTGCGTTTCGTATCTGGGCGATTGTGAAGCAAATACAAGGAAATTTAAAACATTATTAAAGCGGTACACAAACATAAAAGTATTATATTATATGTACGTCAGAAAGAAAATAAGGGAGCGTCCTTTGAAAGTGTGGGAACTGAGCATGCACCTTATTAATACCAAAAAACGAATGCAGATAAGATAAGATTTGTGAAATTTCTAACCTGACGATTCGATTGAAATTGAATTTCGTTGTCTGTTTGTCCGTCCGTCTGTCTGTCCCCGTAACTTTTTTTTTCGATTTTTTTTCCGAAATTTTTTTTACCCAAAAATTTTCCATAATGTTTTTTTCGAATTTTTTATATATGTATAAAAATTCCAAAAATTTGATAGTTGTGGATGGAATTGTGAACGTTACACTGTGTAAAGTGATCACTTAAGCCAGCCGCACGGCAGGTCGTAAGCCCTATGAACTCCCAAAAAGACTTCCATACCTAGTTTCCCATATAAAAATAGCTTCGTCTCTATGAGATATCTTTAATATATATGAATATCTTGATTTGTTTTTAGCATTTCGAAATTATGATCAAAATAATAAAATAGAAGATTGCAGTAGGTACTTTCTGTAAAAATATTGCAATCTGATGGGGGATTTATAGCGACATCTTTCGTAAATACATAAAATAGGAAATGTATATTGTACTTTTATTCAGATGGTGCAGTTGGGCTCCGGGTTACGACGGTTCTGTTTACAGCCGATTCACAATACCGCCTCTGCTTAAAGTGAAGAACCTCTAAAAGTTGTATCTAGTATAAAAAACAGCCGATCTAGAGCGTATTCTTTCATCCGAAGAGACCTCGGCCGATGAATTATGTGAGATTGACCACGATTGAGAACGAAGTGCAAAGATAAAAAGGAGCGGAATGCCATCCATTCAGAACATCTTTAAGATAGAAAGACATAAAGAAGATACGACGCCAGGAACCTCAAAGTACCTCTCTTGGATTTTACGTTTTTTGGATAAACTTTGTTTTGTTTTTGGTATTGACAATTGTATGCAGGGTGTACCAACATTCAACGATACCTTAAAGCCATGTATTCACTAGGGGACAAATTGTCCCTCAACAGCATGCGCGGCATAGAGTCTACGTGACGTTGCAACGTCGTGCACTGTTCCGCGACCTCGCGCAC
>JADDOH010012664.1:0-27404 GCA_016648135.1 Agrypnia vestita
GTTGAGATGACGGAAACCCGTGGAAACTAAGCGGTGTTCATTGACAGCTCGACTCGTGAGCACAGGCACTTGCGCGCTACATTTGGTTTTTGACCGTTGCACAATAAATAATAACAACATTTGAAAATAATAGACAACGACAGTTTTAAATAAGTAGGTACCCGTATTTCGCAAGCGTACCTACTTGTTAATCAGTATGTACTTAAATGTATGTACTTTCGAAATACTTATGCTATGATGTAACATTTCTTTTTCAACAACATTTAACGTTACAGATTATTAGAATTCGACCGATTGTTGAGGTTTGTCTTATAGAAGATGTCAAAGTGATCTGACGTTCCGCATTCGTGTGGGTGGTCGATCATTTCCCAGCAACTGACCCGGGCCCCAAACCGTCTGTGGACATTTTTAAGTAATTTTTCTTGGAAAAGTTCATAGGTAGGTAGCGTACGTTACAGAAAAGTGCAGTTCTCGTTTGCCCCCTGCATGGCCGTTTCCGCTGTTACATCTATCCACTTAATCCAGCGATATTCCATCTTTTTAAAGCTATCCAAAAGTATGGTATGTCGAACTCAGCAAAATAACGCTCTGTTTTGTCCGCGTCCAATTGACATGTTTACAACGTTAATAATCTCTCTGAGCTTCAGCCGGCGGTCTCATAGTTTTTGTTGAATGAATTGAAATTAACCCGACCAAAACTAAGTTCCTTTGGACAGCTACCCGAAGATTGAAGACGCCATCACCTGTTGGGAAAACTCCCACTTTCCATTTCAAACATTGACATAATTTCCAAAACCAATATAATACTACTTGGAGTCTACTTGGATTCGAGTTTGTCTCTTAGTAAACAAATTAACAACACAACCAGAACTGACTTCTATCATTTACGCCGTATTAAATCTATTCGCAAAAGTATCCCAACAGAAACAACAAAATTATTGATAAACACATACATTATTTCTCGCTTAGACTACTGTAATGGTATCTACGCATATCTTTCAAAAAATGAAATAACAATTACAATCTGTATTTAATAATTCTGCTGCAAGATTCATTACGGGTGTTTCAAAGTTTGCGCATATCTCACACCATCTTCACTGGCTTCAATGTCCAGAGAAGAAATAATACAAGTTGTGTTCAATATATTGTGTTGTTTGCAATATTCAAGGCTATTCAAAGTATGGCCTCTCAATACATTATCGACTTCTGTATTCCATTTCGCTCACATGAACATCAACAAGTAGGTTAGTTAAAGTAAATCGCGTCCACTAAAATGATTTCGATGACCGTGTTTTCGCAGTACCTGGACCAAAGTTATGGAATAACCTACCAAACAAACGGAGACAAACAGTTATTGTCTGAACTGTGGTAAGCTGTCTGTTTGTCTCAGTTTATTAGGTAGTTTGTTCCATAACTTTGGTCCAGCCACTGCAAAAGCACGATTACCGAAATTAGTTTTGTGGACGCGATTTACTTCACCTAACCTACTCGTATTAGATGTTGATGCTGAGCGAAGTGTTAGTTGTCTGTTATTTGCGGAGAATGGAATGCAGAAGTCGGTTATGTATTGAGGGGCCATGTTGTGAATAAATAGCCTTAAATATTGTAAGACAAAGCTTATTTAAATCCTCTCTGGACATCTAAGCCAGTGAAGGTTTTGAAGATGGTGTGAGATGTGCGCAAACTTTGAAACGCCGGTAATGAGTCTTGCGGCGCGCACTGTGATATATTCCAAATCTAGCGGAACTTATTAATTTAATTTTTATCTCCGGATATACCAAATAGATTTTTATGAAACATTTCCTGAATGTTCATAAATATATTTTTTATATGTACACATAACTAAAATCTATTCAAATTCCTATGAATTTGAATAGATTTTAAACTCTATAGTTTCATGCAAGAAAAAAAACAAAAGTCGGTTCATTCGACTTATATTTGCACAAATTGAGCTTGTTTTGTATACAACATGTCACGTAATTAACGCAAACCCTGAAAGTACTTTGTTAGGAATTGGCTACTGGTCTAAAATGTTCAAGCAACCATGACCTAATATCAATAGCTATGGAGATATGCAATATCAAAGTTTGCATTTTTTTTTCAATATTTCTGACTTATTTTTTGCAAAAAGTTGAACTATCATTACAGTAACTTATATCGATTATGAAAAATTCATTTGCTTCAATACAACTTCAATAAAATGATAAAATCCTTGTAAAAAAGAACTTTTTTCAATTTTTGTAATTAATCGAATCTTGCGAAGGGTGGAACTCTGTTTTCGCTTTCTTGACAAGATGGTAAACTGGATAAATATTTAAATTTTTACCCCTCGACTGTTGTCTCAGTGTGTTATACTGGTGGGTACTCAATTTGGCATTGACCATTAGTGTCAAGGCGGCTTCTAGAGAGAGTTTGGCTCTGGTACTCCAAAAATTTGTGCTTTTTTTATTCGAGTAGCTCAGTAAGGAGACTCAGCAGCTACCTCTTTCATTAGATTGGCTGCATCCCTTTTCCCGGATGATCTCAGACTAACTTCAGTGGCGACCGTTAATTCTTCTTGAGTTTTTATAGAAACTAGATCTATGATTTTTCTCTTTTGGATTTTCGAAATACATGTTCAAATGACTTCCAAGGCCTACTTGATTTTATACAATCTCGTAAACCTGCTGAACTTGAGGATGGAAGCAGGTCGAGAAACTTAGAAGGCAATGATACTGTATCTTTAAACCACCCATCATGTTCAGCCAAAAATTTCGATAATTTTCTACAGTTTTTCTCCAACTTTGCATTTATTTTTGCGCTAAGACTACTAAAGTACATTTTTAGTTCTCAAGGCGTGCTTTTCAAATCAACCTGGTTGTGTTTTTGTATTATAAAAATCTAAATGCACCTGTTTTGATCCTTTTTTGCCACTTAAAAGCCATACTTAAAATATTTATCTTTTCATTATTGTAGGTACTCCTAAAGAAAATTAAAAAATATGTAATGAGTGTCGAAAACACGTGCCGCCAAATTTAATGAAATCTTACAGAATATGAACCAAAGCAGTAAATAAAATTATTTTCTCGTTGGGTACCCATGGATATTTTTTGTAAAATCAAAGCAAAGTCACACTTCTTCAAAAATATTACAATTTCGACATGTACAAGTAAATGGCTTTGTATCTGGCAATAAAATATATATATTGTAATACAGTTTACTTTATAAAGTAGCCATAGACGTGAAGATAAAATGTATATGTGTATTAGTAACTGTACTTCGAAATAAATTAACTTTTTTTCTTGATCGCAATGACTCAAATTAACGAACAAAGTTGCTGTTAGAATAACGGCCTATGCATGTGTCACTTTGCCAGGTTGCCATATGAAAACCGGTGCTGTTATTTAGCAAATAATGATCTAAACATATAGTCTAGGTAATTAGCTACTGCGTATATTTTACTATTTTTTATTTGCTTACTTTTTAATTTTTGAATAAAGTTCCGTTAGATTGCGAATATATTACAGTGTGCGGCGGCATTAAATACAGATTATAATTAGTTTATTTCCTCTTTCGGGAGATGAGCATAGATACCATTACAGTAGTCTAAGCGAGAGATAACCTATGCGTTTATTAGTAATTTTGTTGCTTCTGTTGGGATGCTTTTGCGAATAGATTTAATGCGGCGTAAATGATAGAAGGGAGAGCTGGTTGTGCTATTAATTTGTTTACTAAGAGACAAACTTGAATCCAAGTATACTCCAGGTAGTTTGACATAGGTTTATGTCAATATTTGAAACGGAGAGTGGGAGTTTTTCCAACAGGTGTTGACGTCTTCAGGTAGCTGTCCAAAGGAACTCAGTTTTGGTCGGGTTAAGTTTCAATTTGTTCGAGGACATCCAAATGTTTATGTCTTTTACGCACTGAATAATAGATTGTTTCAATACGTCTGTTTTGTCTGGAGAGCAATGGAAGTACAGTTGCCAGTCATCGGCGTAACAGTGAGCTAGAAGTCCGTGTGCTATAATGATGTCAAATAATTATTTTGTATACATGATGAAAAGTAAAGGGCAAAGTAGTGATCCTTGTGGAACACCTGACTTCATACATAGCGATGCTGATTCGATGTTACCTATCACTACCGTTTGACAACGGTTCGATAGATACGATTGAAACCATTTAGTGCTGAGCCGCGTAGACCGTACGATACTTCCATTCTTCTCAGCAGGAGGTCATGGTCAATTGTGTCAAAAGCGGCACTCATGTCTAGAAGAGAGACAAGTACTAGTTTACCGGTATCTATTGCGAGTATTATGTCTGAGTCCGGTTTCTGTAGAGTGATGTTTTCTGTAGGCTGATTGAAATTTACTAAATAAATTGTGCGCGTCCATGTATGCATTCAACCGCAAAGACAATCCTTTCAAGCAGTTTAGCGAAGAGTGGTATATTGAATATGGGTCTATAGTTATTGAGGTCTTCTGTATCCAGCGTAGGTTTTTTTAAAATTGGTGTCACCATTGTACTTTTCAGAACGTCAGGAACTTCTCCAGTGCCCAGCGACAAATTGTAAAGTTTGCAAAGAGAAGATGCTAGTACTTGTATGCAAGATTTGAAAAGTCGAGTTGGTACGGGGTCCAGGGTACAGTGCTTAGTTGGAGAGATTTTAGTTATTCGTGTAATTTCTGTAACGTTTGTGTCCAATAGAGTGTCAAGTATAGCGTCGCATTCTCTGAATGGTGGTTCTGTACTTGATAATGTTGATATCCTACTTTTGTTTATTTTTTCTTCGAAGAAGACCGACATTTTGCTTGGTGCGATATTTATGGATGGTGTTTTGTACGCTTGCGGTTTTCCAAGAACGGTGCTCAGTGAATTCCACATTTTTTGAAGGTTTTCACTCTCAGGAGCGATTTTTGTGGTGCAGTAAGTATCTTTCTTCAATTTCACTTCCTCTCGGTATTCCATTTGTGCAGCAATCCATTCTGATCTTTGAGCTTTGGGATGGGATTTCTTATACGCTCGTTCTAATCGGCACATTTTTGTTTTCTTTATTCTGCTTGCTTCGTCTAACCATTGATCGGAAGTTCGCAGACGGCGCTTTTTGGTGGTTTCCGGGACATGCTTATTTAAAAGTTGCGATAAGACTAAATTGTATAAGTTAACAAGTTCCTGAGGGAATGCATTTTGTGATGGTTTGAAGAGATCTGTCGATTTGAGCTCGGATACAAATTTTTCGATGTAAAATTTTCTCCAATTTCTTGATTTGATAATGTGATATTGTGGTGGTTGTTGGCTTGTATTTATTGTGGTTTTTATTAAGCGATGATCGGAAAGACCGATATCAATAGCTTTCGGAGGTTGTTCTTCATGTTCGGTTCTGGATATAAAGACATCTAGAAGCCCTCCAGCATCATGAGTTGGTTGCAGAACTCTTTGAGTTAGGCCAAAGGAGTTTAATAAATCTTTAAACCAGTTGCTTGGTGTGGTGAGTGCCTTTTCCAGATTAATGTTTATAGACCCTGCGATGAAAAAGTTAGTGTATGAGGCTGTTGTTTCTAGTAGAGTTGACAGCTCACAGAAGAACGTCAGTCAGCTGCTTCGAACCGGGACGGTATATAGTGATTAAAAAACAGGTGGAGCTGCCAGACGATATTTGATAGCCAAGACATTCAAAGGTGGAATACTTGCCCAGTATTATTTTGATTAGCCTCAGGCCTTGGGTTGCTATGACTGCAATACCTCCGTAATTATTTAGTAGGTTATGTAAGTCTTTTGTTTTTCTGGGGCTGGCTTCCTCGACTACTGACAGTCCCTTAGAACGAAGCTGTTTCAGAGAGATTATATCGTAGTCTTCGTGCCAGGTTTCGGTAATCGCCAACACATTTATTTTATGATCAGAAATGATTTGAGAAATGTCATCGGTCTTATTTTTAATCGAACGAGCATTCCAGTGACCTACCTACTACCTACGTTTAACAGCGAGCATTCGGCGACATTCGATTATAAATGCCAATGGCAGCATAGCGGCCACTATCGGCCACGGAGTGGACACTATTGGCCGCGGGGCGTAGCAGTAGGTAATGCGCGGGAGCCAATTCCGGACACTAATAGCCGAGCAGCGGCCAGTACAGCTGATAGTCAATTGCAAACAGTAATGGCCGCGCAGCGGGCACTATCGGTCAGTACAGTCACCCGCAGGGTCTGGCAACAAGCTATCGCTTGTTCATTGCTTAACTGCTAGTGTATTTACTTAAAAGTAAATAAAAATAAATTCCAGAATTTATTATATAGTTATAAATTCATTAATATATTCAAAATAAAGTAGTGTACAGCACGCCTACATTTCCGAACGAGAGATTATGAATATTGTCTCATCAGCAAAAATGCTTCGCATCGCATCGCAAAAAGTTTATATTGACATTTATCTTTTTGATTCCTCATTCCTCAGCTTTGATTGCACACCGTGGACCGATGCCTTCGATAGTACATTTTTAAGATAATTCTGCCGCTTAAGGAGACTAGCCTCAGTAGTCAGTCGGTGCAGCAGGTTTCTGGGGTGATCCATATTTCTTAGGCAGGCGCTATTGGTGTCA
This sequence comes from Agrypnia vestita, assembly GCA_016648135.1. NCBI lineage: Eukaryota > Metazoa > Arthropoda > Insecta > Trichoptera > Phryganeidae > Agrypnia > Agrypnia vestita. Next base: position 6,573 of record JADDOH010012664.1, read on the forward strand.
CAAAACCCGACCAACCTGTTGTACGCACGATGTCGTTTAAACAGCGACTCCTGATTTTTTCTTTCGTCACAGCTAGATATCGAGACAAGTGGCTTTATCGCTCACTACACCGATATAATAAATAATATTTTAATTGAATCAATCAACCATCTCGAAACTAATTATTGTAATTGCATTCTAACGAGTGAGTCCAGGATTGCTCGAAACATATTATTTTATGGCTGTAATAAAACTTTTCCAAGATGCTTAATCATTTCTCAAGAATAAATCAATTATTGTTACGTAAAGCTAAGTTGTGTAAATATTAGCTGGTATTTGACCAAAGTACAGTATGCAGTACTAAGGATCGTGTCGCTGAAGGAAAACCTGATGAACTCACGTCGCTGCAGGATACGCTATCACGCGCGGTCGAGCCCCACAATGAGATGTATCTCAGAGAGTTACGTGAGATAAATGTCAGCACCACTTATTCGTGGGGAGATTTCGATATGGAGACAAACACGGAGATCAGTTTGAGATTACATCCAACCCCCGGCACCCAAATCTCGGTCACCCTGAATCCCGGTCGTTAGTTTGTACACCTATATTATTACGTCGCATTATTCTGTACATGAGTTTTAATAAAGCTGTGTATCCGGAACACAGAGAAGTGCATTGCGCTGACGGGTGTAGTTAACTCTAAGACCGCACACATCCGTCACTTAAAAATTAAGTGTTTTTAAGATTTTTGCAAACTGTTGACATTTCTTTAATTTATTATATTACTCGGTATGAACACACAATACGTCATTTTATCGTATTTGTCCACGACCTTACTTTTTTAAACTAAAATATTTACGTAGAAAAAATATATTTAAACAAGAGCCAATACTATTTAATCAGTCACACGTGCCTTGTATTTTGATCATTTGGCAGGTAGGTACATCTGATAGATTTTTATTTTATTTTTATGAAATTAAATATTTACAAGCTAAGTACATCGGGTTAATGGAAGTCCCGCTTATAATATTCGATGTTTTCCAACTGCAGGAAATAAATAATGAACACTGATGTCAGGTCTCGTGCGCACACTTATCGCGCGCTCTTTCCTAACAAACATAAGCAGTGACCTGTAGGCAGATGAATTCCTTTTTAGTACAAGTTTAGTTTAGTTCCTTCTTACAACAAGAACAAGTAATGACCTGTGGGAAGATAAATTTGTTCTTACTATAAAATACCCATAAAATAAATTATCCCTGAACAGCAGCTTGATTGGCGACTCAAGCCAAACATTTCAAACCAAATATTCGGCCGTATTCTAAAAATAGCAATATTGCTGTTTTTGTATCTTGACAGTTATTGTATAACATGGCAATGCCGTCATCCTCTAAATGTAAACAAAGTTAAGTTATTCGCAAAGTTGAATAATGAGTTTTCTGATTGATTGAATTCATTCATTTCAAACATGTCAAACTTAAAACATCAACATTGACGCCATTACAACGTTATACAATAACTGTAAAGAAGCAGAAATACCAATATTGCTATTTTCAGAATACGGTCGATAGCCTGCGTAACGCAGTAATACCTACTGAGGCGAATCTAACTATTAACGTACGGTTCCGAAGGGAAATTCTTAAATAAACCCTGAAAATTGCCAAATGAAGCACTGGATAACTGCCGGAATTGTGGAATGTCTTATAAAACGTGAAAAAATTCATAAAAATTGCCGTAGAGAGCTTAATAATAATTACATGATTACGTTTTACAAAACATATAGGAATTGGTACACAAAAATTATAAAGACAACCAAACAGTCATATTACAGGGAGAAGCTCAACGAAGTCAGTGGAAATAGAAAACAACAATGGAAAATTATAAAAGAAGCATTAAACCTTAAATTAAATTCCTCCGATCAGTAAAAAATCATCTGAGGGTTTAACATTAGCCACTATACTTTTTGGTTAAATCTAATTCATCTGACCCCTTCTAGTTCATCTGGTAGATGAAAACCAGGTTAATGAGAGCCAGATAAATGAGGAATTCGAAGATAAACGAATCCTGTTCATTAATTTACAAACATATAAAATCAAAGGGTAAATTAATAGTAATAAATAACCTGATTAGATACTATGGTTAAGTTGCAAAACGTAATCGCATACACAATATCCACAAATGAAGACAGATTAATTATGCTACTTACCTTACAAACGCCAGATGACAAGTTTTCGTCCTACTTGGTCGCTAAAATACGCACTGGCATGAGCCCTCCGCATGATGGTTCGGCCCTGAGTGGCACTACCAATCAGTACTCGGCAAAATTAACGAAATATCTCGAGAGTATGTGAAATACAGGCTTCGACGTATTGAACCAGATGAATGAGTACATTAGCCGCGGACAATTTTAAAAGTAAGGTAATTCTGAGAATAGAGCTTTAATTTGGACTTTAATTTTAAAATATCAAGAAACGTTTATTAAAATATAGGTATAACTTACTAATTTTATTATATTGCGATATTTAATTACAGAAAAAACTTCTAATACAATAAAAAACGTCATTCGGACGCGCCAGATTAAGTAGTTTTTATTGTTTTCTGCTCAAATAAATTGGATTTTTTAAAATTATTTAAAATAATCTATATAAGGCCTCGATAGACATTTACTTTTTACCCGAAACCTGAAAACGATATTTCAATTGGATATTACTTTGATGTGTTCTTCAGTGAAGGACATGTTTTTCCTGTGTTTCGAAGAATCGCCCTTTTAGTGTTTCGATTTTTGTAATGTTACAGTAGCCGGCAAACATCTTGAAATTTTACGGCGTAGTGGGGGGAAGTTTGCGCATGTACCATTCCACCAAAGAGACCCAAATTTTGCCTTCTGCGCATTCCCCCACTACGCCAAAGAATTTCAAGAAGTTTGCCGGCAACTGTATCAATGTTTAATTGCTGTGTTATTCGGTTAACCGTTTAAGTTGAGGACGGGTATTTCAAATTGTAGACCGTTTACAGTAATTTATTTTGCTGTTTTTGAAGTCTATTTAGGTTTGTCTTGTTTCCGGTTCTTCAGTTGGTATGAAAGAAACGGCAGCAATATCCAAAAAAAATTTCATGTAGTCATCGAAGATTACTAATTTATAATGTACTGAATTCGTGATTTTAAAGGAAACATAGCCTATAAATTTATAGGCAACATGATTTTGAAAGGCATAGATACATAAAATATAGAAATCAAAACATTTTAATCACGTAATTCAAAACATTTTTTTTATTTTTTGGATATTGCTGCCTTTACTTTTATACCCTACATATATGCGATTCTACTTTTAACGTATGCCTCGTACATCAGAATTTTTATGGCTTCGGTGTGATTTCGTGTAATTTGTGGAAAAGGCTAGTCAGTTTAGTCATAGAGTCAATTACTTTGTCTATATGAATGGTACATTTGAGGTGTCTATCTATGATGAGTCCTAAGTATTTTGTATATTCTAGTTCAGAGTGTTTCATTGTGTATTTTTGTGCGATGTCCATTTGGAGAGTTTTCCGTTTGGCCTGAATGTTAATGTAGTTACATTTTTGAGCGTTTAAGGTAAGAACATTTCTATTTGTTCACTCCATTAATATGTCTATGTCTTTGTTAATTAGTCCCGTGGTTTCTATGTCATTATTGTTTTCATAGAATATTCAGAGGTCGTCTGCATACAGTACTATTTTGCTTCGAATATTTAACTGCTCCAGGTCATTTATATATATATATATATATATATATATATAGAAATGGTCCTAGGATTGATCCTTGTGGAACACCATAGCTCACATTCATATATGTGCTTGGGGTCTCGCATAGTGTGGTATATTGTTTTCTATCTTTTAGGTAGCTGTCGAAGATTTTTTTTGATCACCAGTGATTCCGATTTTTGATAATTTATTGACTAGGGTAGCTCAACGAACTGTATCAAATGCTTTTTTAAAGTCAAAGAAGAGTCCGGTCATGTTTTTATCTTCACCAATTTTTGTCTGCAAGTAATTTATTAGATTTATCATGGCTGCTGTGGTTCCCTTTTTTCTTGAATACCGTGCTGTGTCTTTGTCAGTATTGTTGGGGTGTTCAAGTAGTCTTTTATGTATTACTTTCTCAAATATTTTGTTAAATAGAGTAAAGTTTGCTATGGGTCTATAGTTGCTGGCTTCGTCTTTTTTGCCACTCTTAAAAACTGGGGTTCGCCGGGCTATCTTCAGTTCATTAGGGAAGTTTCCAAGTTTCATGTGTATATTTATGAGTCTTGTGATACTAGGTGTTATTGCGTCTTGTATGATCTTAAGTGTTGATGTTTTGATTTCGTCGTATCCAGGGGATGCATTTTTTTAAAGATTTTCGATTATTTGCTTGATTTCTCTGTCTGTGTTTTGTCTAATGTACATTGAGGCATTTGTTTTTGGGTCTTGTGGTGGTATTGTTTTTTTCGGTTCCTTGATTTTTATTGCTAGGTTTTCTTCGACTGTAGAGAAGAAAGTGTTTATGGTTTTCGCTATTTCTTGGGAATCATCTGTCATAGTTTTATCTTTTTTCTTTATTCTTTTTATTTTGTTTTTTTTTTTATTTCTGAGTTGGACACGGTAGTACTGATGATTTTCCGGAGTTTTTTGCTGTTACCCTCAGCATCATTGAGTTGTGTGCTATTATGAATATGACGAATATATATTTAATTTTTCATTGTTTTGTATGCTTTGTCTCTTATTTTTTATATTTTGGAGAATGTCTTTTGTCAACCATCTTTCTTTAATACTGTTTGTGTATTTTCTTTTTGTTGTTTCGGTTGATTTATTCAAATTTTCTTTTATGATAGCTTGTAATTCTGTGAAGGTGTTTATTGTCCTGTTTTTGAATATGTTTTCGAGTTTTATAATGAGTTTATTGTAGTCGATTAATTTGTGTACTCATGTTTTCTGCTTCCTGTCTTCGCTGATATTTCAAATTCAATCTCAATTGATTTATGGTCACTGAGAGGGATTTCTGTTAGCTCTAGTGTTGGTGGTTTTTCATTTATAATATTTATAAATCCATGGTCTATTATTGTGTTATCGCCTCGATCATTTTCATTGTTCATCAATTTTATTTAATATTTCAAAGTTCTAACTTTCTAGTACATTTTTATAGTCTTCAACGGGTCTGCCTTTTCTTTTTAGTAAATTGATGTTTTTGTCGCCGATGATAATTGTCTGATACTTATTCTATATGTTTGAAATGTTTTGTTCAAGGTATTGCAAGTAGTCGCTTTCGTTTTCTTTGTTTGGCTACCTGTAAATAGCAGGAATGCAAATTTTTGGCTTGATTATGTTTATTTTTAATAGATTGTTTACATCTTTCCTCTTTATGCAATCAAGTCTAGGTTTTTATGTACAGACCCCTCCACCTTTGCCGTTTCTGCAAGTGTGTATTCCATTATTTATCGTTTTTAATTTTATATAACTCAGTTTCATATGTTTTTAGCCATGTTTCTCTGAGGACGAGTATGTGTGGCATTTTGTTTTGTAATAAAATGTTCAGTTCATCCACTTTTAGCTTGAGACTTCGGATATTAATGTATATAGTATTTTGAAATTTGTTTTGTTTTCATCTTGTCTTTTTGGTTGCTATTGCGGATAGTTAATTTATCTTTTTTGGTGTTCAGGTTGTCTTTTATAGGTTGGGCATTCTGTATCTGTGGTTTGTGGCAATTGTGAGGTTTATTCTTGTTGCGTGTTTTTTGCAGTTTACGCATTCAACAGTAGAACTAGTACACTGTTCGTGATAGTGTTCACTTGAGCAATTTGAGCACGCTATTGTCTCTTTACAGTCTTTTGATTTGTGATTGTATCCACTGCATTTGAAACATCTCAGAGTTATTTCTTCTTTCTTATAGTACTATGCATCTGTGTCATCCGATATGTATTTTTTCGTTTGCATTATTCTTGTGAATGTGTTTCCGTCTACTTCCAGGATCGCTCCATATGTGTTCTGTATTCGCTTGTCTTCAAAAAATTTTCTGATGTGTAGTATTGAATTTTCCGTGATGCAATCATTTTGTACTTTGATGTATCTGGCGATTGTTTTATCATTGTGTTTATCTGTTAGTCCAAATATTTTTATTTGGAGTTATCGTTGTAAAGAGATGCTAACGGCATAATTAACCCGTTTTTTGTGGTAACTTCTTTGAATAAGGTAACGGTTTCTTTAGATTTACACTGGATTAAAATCCCCCCCCCTTGGTATATTTTTTGTGATTTTATAAGATTTTTAGTTGGATCTATATTTTTCTTAATTTCTCCGATTGTTTTGAGGCTATTCTGGGTATTTGAGAACTATGACAAGTGCTAAGTCATTACATAATTTTTCTTTGGTAATAGTACAAGATCCCACTAAGGTCGATCTTCACCCATCTGTTTACCGAATGAAATATATTTTTTAGCAATCAATACATTAACAAACATATTGCGAATAGGTTGCCTGGTGAAATTAAGCCAAGCCTACCTTTAATTAAAATTAATACGATACATTTTTTTTCAATTTTTCACTTATTTGTTAACCAAACGAAATCAATTTTAATTGAGAGTAGGAAGCATAATGAACAAGAAAATGTTGGGCTGCCTATGTTTTATGTATATATATTAATAATCATACATACTATGTGAGTAGTATAATAATCTATACATACTATATGAGTTTCACGATGACGCGGATCAACCAAAATCTATTGATAAAGAATCTTAAAGAAAACGGTTTAAATTGAAATAAAATTTCAATTTTAATTTCAATTTCAAAATAATGTGGTCCATGCTCGCTTCCGCAGAAGCTTGTCAGCTTGTTTTCTACCAAATTAATATTTGCGAGGAGGAACACTACGCCGCAGGTATGGGTGGTGTTGCACAGTCACATTAAGTAAATCTAACGGCTGGAAAATAATCGTAACTCAGCACCAAGCAACCTCGGCTGAGCTTTCAAGAGTTGACTCAGTATTAGGATGCAGGAAGCAGTTTGAACGTGTCAATGTTGGTTTAAGCTATTCGGGGTACAGCTATCGAGGCCAAAGCTGCTATAATTATGAAATCTAATTGCCATCGATTAATACTCATAATATCCATCGCATAATTGCCATATATTAACACGCATAATATCTTTGAACAAAAAGTAATAAACGAGATGCCCATTATCCCCCGATCGTACAAACGAATCAACAAATATTTTAATTAATTAATTAACATCTTTGAGGAATATTATTTAGTAAATAAATAAAAAAATAAAACACTAAGGTAAGCCTGAATGTACAGACTTTTAGCTTTAAAAACCCAAACATTGTGTCTTAAATTGTTTTTCCGCATAATCACCGGCGGTCCATTTATCTAATTAATTTGTTGGACAGTTTAAGGTGGGGTCATCTTGCTCATACCAATTCTTTTTATTATTTATTATATTTATTTATTATATTTATACGATCAGAATCGGTTGGATTTACGTAATTTTAGAATCGCGGCGTCGTAATTAATTTCGCTCAATATTATTTTAACGCATATATTACATATTATCAATATTATCAATATATAATATGTAATATCGGATATATACAATCAGTACATCTCCGCTCGATTACTGATAAGTTATTTAGATAGATTTAGACTCAATAGTAAAAATTAAAACGCATAGGCTGAATCTTTTTCTCAGATCCCCGCACATCTGCTTAATAGCAGATTCCAGAAAACGTCGTGTGAACGATTAGGAATGAACAGTTCACTTTCATGAACGAACAATTCAGTCAACTGAAGAAATTTCCCATCTCTAATGACAATAGTTCATAGACTGCTCATTTATAAAAAGTAAAAATAGGATCGGTCCCAAGTAGGATCCCTGAGGGACACCACTGGTCGATCTGAATTTATAGGAGGTGAACGTGTTGATTTTTACATATAGCTCTCCGTTTATATTATAATTTTTCAGCCAGTGAAAAAAGTGTCCGGATATACCTAGTTTTCTAAGTTCAAGTAATAGTGCGCTATGGACAACAGTGTCAAAAGCCTTACTGAAATCTGTATATGTAGAATCGATTTGGGCTTTCTTAGATAGTGCTTGAGTAATGTAGTTTTCGTATAGGAAGAGGTTAGTAAAAGTAGATTTGCCAGCAAGGAATCCATGTTGGTTTCGGGAAATTATTTTGTTTATTTCTATAGAAAATTGGTCGAGACTGATGCTTTCGAATAATTTTGGTATAGCGGATAGAATGCATATTGGGCGGTAATTTGTTACATCAGCTTAACCACTCCCCGTATTCTCACGACTTGGCGCCTTCAGCTTCTCATCTCCCTGAAGACACACGCGGGTGGAATTAAATTTTCAACAGTAAGTGCAGAAAGAGGTTGAGAAGGAGCTAGCGGGAGAGGTCTTTTCGAAGAGAGCATAAAGAAGCTTATAAGAGCTGTAATTATTGAAAAAAAGCGAGAAAGATGGGACACATGACACCACTGGGGAGGTGGACATACTCCTTTCTCCCCAGAGTCGCCGCGAGAGAAAAAGGAAAGAGAGGTCCTCCGGTGCTTGATCACCACGCGATGCAGCTGGTGTCAAGACACGTCGAGTTTCGGAGCAAATTACATGATCTGGGGCTTGCTGCGTCATCTTGGTGTACTACACTCGTGCTCAGACGCCGGAGCACATCCTCTGGGCTTGTGAGTTTATGAAAGACGCGCGAGAGACTATGATTGCAGGACTAGAAGGGGTGAGGCACGAATCCGTACGGAACAGTGACCTCATCAAGAGCAAGAAGAACCGCGAGTTCGCCAGGACGTGGGTTTCGCGATGGGAGCTGCTTCGTGTATGATTTCTCTGTAGACTGTGGACACGTGGTGCTCGGACCTGAACCCCGTCTTTTAGTGTATCCCTGTTTTTGTCCTTCCCTATTAGGGAGTGTGTCCTTTACCATGACATCTCCTCACTGTCCTCCTTCCCACCCTAATTCTATATATAGTTTTTTACCATGATCAATTGTTATAATTTCTTTTTATGAGCTTTCTATTTCTGCTTGCTATATGTTATCTTAGCGTTTTGTTCTTTTACCTTTATTTTATGTTTTTTCTTTGATATTTCCTAATAAAGTGTGATATGTGGATGAGGTACAGTGAATGGACTATTGCTGGCCTCTCCGGGTCCCGTCGCCGTTTACACGACGTGACACAGAGATGGCCTCTAAAGTACAAAATTGTCAATCTGGCGACGTATGAGTAGGACCGATATAGGAACATTCGCTCATAAAACGGTCCTGGGAAAGCAGTGGGTTTCCATTCACTGTGCTTCCTCATAACCTATATAATAATATTATTGTTTTTTTTTTCTTGAGGAATTACTTTGACATTCTTTCAACCGTTCATGAATTTTCAGTTATTACGTATTAATAATGGTCAGTAAAAGTATGTAACTTACTTTGAAAATAGTTTTTTAAATTCTTTTATTTATTTATTGATGTGTAACATCTTTCCTCTCGCTTTCCTGCAAACTGTGGGAGTGATTTTGTGAAAATGGACGGAAATGCGTAACAGGAAACTAGAGCCGGGGAAGCGCGCGCTATTTCATTTGACCAATGAGCGAGCGAGAGTTGGCCGTCAGATGGTACCAACCCATTTTCCGAGAGGTTGGTATTGTATTAATAAATGTATATGATATTAACCCTTATGTTACTACCCGGGTACCCGGGTATCCATTTCCGAGTTCAAGTAAAAATAATTTTATTTATAAAATCTTGATGCTTTTGTCCGCCCGGATCCCCATTATTTGAGGTATTTGAAAGGGATTAATGTATTGTTTTATGTAATTTTACTTTTAAAAAGGTATTTTATATGACCTTAAACTTGTCTAGTCCTCTGATTACTACCCAGGGTACCCGGGTACCCATTCGGTATTGATATTCTCATTAAGTGATAGACATAAACTTTACCATCAGATTTCGTTTTATTGTAAAAATTAATCATGTTCGGTTTGTTTTTGAGTCCCGACGTTACATCATCACGATGCGCAGATAATAAAAGTATAACTTTCTTCAGTTTTTTTGGCACATAAGAACATTTTTTTACATTATCATTGGATTCAAATAACGATCCTTTGTTTTCGCTACAATATACTTTTTATTTCGTCTCAATGTGGTTGCCATATTCCAAGATAAAATAATATGTTGTGCTTTAGCATATTACATTGAACATTTTTCCATGACTTACTTGCTTTGGGAACTCATGAAAAAATGTCTAATGTTATATTACGTCCACAGCCTTTGAGCGGCCAATTCTTTCACGTTGGTGAGTTTCTCGTCCAGATGTTAATTTTCCAGTGTATATTTAGCCAGTAAGAGGATTATAATTTTCTGCATCCATATCCACCATATTTTTATCCCTTATTTGGCGGGCTTAGACTGAATGTATTGCATAAATTATATAAATCCACTCGAGAAAATGATTGCTCATTGTAAAATTTGTGTTGTAGAATCTATACACGCTGAAAATTTTTGAATTCAGTATCAACCATACATATTTCACGTATCAACGTAGCTCTGCCTTCATTCAATCGAAATTTCCTCGTATAAGCATCATCGAAGGGGGTATAAATTACATTTGTAATCGGCATCATATACTATGAGAATACCCATGAATGCAATTTCACTCGGATGAAGTCAAATCCTTCCAATGTGGTTTATTAGTACGATCATGTTCGTTGACTCAATATATATTTTCCTGGCCTCTTTATTGGTGTGATGGACAATAGTATCAACAACTTCTGATATAAAAACACATTTGAATGTAATACTTATAGATAATGCTTTTCTTGATCCGTGTAAATCACTTCTTTGCCGATGATGAACGATATAATGCGACGTAGTTTTATAATGAATACATGTGAATTTTTATGCCATATCATTTCATTGCTAGCCTGGAAATGAGCTTGAGCAGATGTCAGTGGTTCAATATTATCCTATCTTATTTTTTGCGTGATGCAATATAGTCCATATCTTCTACTTATTATTCATCGTCACCTTCTGTATTTGAATATTCATATTGATCAGTGCATTCTGAAATCCAATCTTCGTTCTTGCTATGCAAAAAATCCTCTGTATCTAAGACTATATCGTTACACAGTAATTGGAGTAAACAGTTATTTTCAGAAGAGCTCTATTAAAAAAATATATATAAAATTAATTTATATCTTTGATTTCATTGAACGTGAAAATATTAATAAGAAAACATCAAGGTTATCTCACATATTCCCATTGTTAGAATTTCTTAACTTTTAGTGAATTAGAAAAAAGTTGAGACGATGAAAACTTAAATGTTGTAAACATATAATAAATTTTAACTGTAAATAATATATAACATATAATAAATTATAACTGTTATAAATATAATAAATAAATTGCACATAAGACATGTCCGCACTTTACTGAGATTAGAAAGATTAAGGCTAGAATTGAAGATATAAATGAAAAATTCAGTCAAATTGTACTAGTCAATGTCAAGCAAACTGATAAAAATCAGGTATAAAGGGATACAGATATCATTATGAGAAGCAGTGAGCTTCAAGAAAGCTATTTGATCATTATATCAATATCAATTTGCGATATACAAAACAAAATAATGCACGGGGAACGTCTATCCAGGTAGAGTACCCAGGTACCCTGGGTAGTAACTAGTGTGAAAAATGGGTAGTAACATAACGGTTAAAGAAAACACATTATTATTGTGAAGTTGCAATTTCAGAATGAAGTACTGTGAATTTTAAACAAATACATATTTATTATTCAACTAGCTGTACCTGGCCACGCATTGCTGTGGCTCAGTCTTGTAAAATGGAAAAGAAAGAAAACAATCACAAGTTTCTAATACGTTTAATTTTACAATACTTGTGGGTATTCAATTTTGCTGCTTTTCAAAAAATGTTTTTACCTTGTGTCAAAGTCAATTCGTGAAGAACTTTCGGAGATTTAAGATTATGAACAAACAAATATTTACATTTTTATATACTGATAGCTGCTCTTACCCGGCGTTGCTCGGGTTAAGGATTTAGTTAAAAATAAGTTTGTGGGGGGACAGAAAGGTTTAATTGTTTCGCAAAGTCTCTAATGAAGAAAATATTACAGGGTTACAAAAAATTATGAAAAAGGAATGTTATCAAAAAATTTGAAGTTGAAAAATGTTACATCTAAATATTTATCAATATTTAAAGGATAGGTACCTGCGCCTTTTTTTCAAATAATTTGTGCGAATTCGAATGCATCATTGTGTCAAAAAGAACATTAAGAGTTTTATGATTTTGGACATTCGAAAATTTACATTTTTATTTATATAAATAAATAAATAAACCTGATTTTGTACAAACGAACATCTATATTTTTATAGATTAAAAAGACATACAGAAAAATGAAATTAACGAAAAAATATATTAACTGCTACTGGAATTCGAAAGAACGGACCTCCATTCTATATCCGGGTATGGCACGTTATCTAATTTCGCCTCCGCGATAGACATACTATAAATATAGGCTAATCACTAAAAAACAAATGGTGTTTAAATAAAATGAAATGATAGCTTAAAAACAGCAGGAGCCATATAGGTATTATTGTTACAAATAAAACTTCAAATATAGCAATAAATAATAAAAATTAAAGTAATTCCATTAGGAAACATTCATTAAGGTTATTTATTAACAAAAATGCCTCGAAAATAAATTATGTTGGCATTAAAATAAAAATAAATGATACTTAAAAAAAACAGCAGGAGCCGTACAGGTATTATTATTATTATAATATAAAACTTCAAAGCCACAAAGAAGATAAGATAATATTCTGTGTATAGTTTTCTAGGATATTCTGCCGTGAACATGTAACCTCTCTGGCCAACGTTTCGGATCCCATTGCAGAGTCCATCATCAGGGCTGATGTGATGAGTGTGTGTTGAAGTGTAGGTTAAGTATTGCCTTGAAATACCATACCGAAGTCAGGGTGTCTCCAAGTTTGTATTATGTTAAGTACTGGAATGCAGTACCGTGTCGAAAGCAGGGTGTATGTGTCTTGATGTAATTAGATACTTAAATTTAAAAAAAATATTTTTGAACTTTGAAATCGTTCGCGTGCCCTCCAAATCCTCAAACTTGCCCTAGGTTCGCCACGCCTGCCTTATGATATAACATAAAAAATTTGTTTTGCTATAATTTTCACACATACGAAAATAAAAATACGCTTGTTTTTTAATTCTACTCATTAAATTTTTGTGAGATGTGTTTCGCCTTATGACGGCATTATAAATCTCAATTTTCAATTTAATTATATTTTTCATATTGAAACCATCCGTTAAATACATAATATTGATGTTCAAATAAAAAGTATTGATGGAATAAATGATATTTTAAAAACAATTCAAAATTAGCAAAAATTTAATTATGATGTTCAATTTGTGTGTACGCCAAAAATATAGCACACAAAGGACTGTTCAATATCAATACCAGCATTCAAAACCTTGATCTTTTGCTGAAATGATAAAATTGTGAAAGTCTGAATATTGCCCAGCAATTTCCACGATACATGGGGTATTTTGTATACTGGTATACTATTTTTAATTTGTTGCAATAGTTTCGCAACAAATGGTTAAATATTATAATTTGTCAACTTTGGCCTGGCATATTTTTTTTTGTAAAACTCTTTCAGAAATCATCCGGGAGTAAATAAGTCCATACATTTCTGGTGAATTTTTAAATCATTCTAAGATAGTATGGTACTCTCCATAGCTGAGGAACCACCAGTAATTTTTAAAACATATGTGTTCTACTGTTCCTTATGGTTTCTTTCTTCTTACGAATCAGATATGCTAAAAGTATTTATTTATTAACATATAAAACTTACACCTTATAGGCATTTATAATTGTTATTATCTTATCTTCTTTGTGGCTTTGAAGTTTATTTGTAACAATAATAATATCTGTAGGCTCCTGCTGTTTTTTTAAGTATCATTCCTTTTTATTTAAATGCCAACATAATTTATTTTCGAGGCATTTTTGTTAATAAATAACCTTAAAGAATGTTTCTAAATGGAATTACTTTAATTTTTATTATTTTTTGTTATATTCCTATACATATACGTGGAATATAATTACTATTCAATAGTAGCTTAATTGTTTTAGCTCTATACATTGGAATATAATTTTAACTTCTACACAATATGATGTTCATGACGTGCCGCCTGGGCGGAACGTTCCCCTCTCCTCTTTTGACATTGACCATTCCTCGCAATGTTAAATTATAACTACCAAAAATTATTACTATTTTCTTTTTTACGCTTTTTTGTTGGTAAGCAATCCAAATATATATTTTTCCAAATCGAATTGCCTCAATTTATTGTTTTTGTTATTCTATATTCTTGCAGCCATACTCATGGAATAATTATTGTTTGATAGTAGCTCCATTACGTTAGTCACGTATTTACTGTAACAATTATTCAAATAAAAAATGTTACATGCAGTTTATTTTGTTAAAATCATAAAATAAGAAAACAGTATTGTATTTTTTAATATCAAAATATTTATGTTGCCCGTGTTAAGCCTATAGTTTTTATAAAAACATGTTGTAATCCAATATATTACAAACATTGATTAATTTGCGGTAAATTTCGCCATTCTCAACTGTTAACACAAGTTAAATACATACACTTTTAAGAAAAACAAAATAAAGTATTAAAAAGATTTAAATTAATGAGCGTGGGGCCACGTCGGACCTGTGCGATAGACAATGACAGAGGCCAGAGTGCCACGTCGGATATGTGGGACAGGCACAAAATTAATTATTTCTCGATGGCCGCGTATCGAATTTGAAAAACGTGATTTTTTCCCAGTAGAGAAATCCCGTGGTGACCTGTCGTTCCATTTTCAACTCAAAAACATCACGGATTATATTTTAAATCAACAATCAAAACAGAAGTTTTTCTGCCGTCAAAATCGTATAGAATAGTTGTAGATGTCGCCCCGAAAGCGTGTTGCGCAATCGAAATTCAAATATTCCATCATTCAAGGTCACGCACAAAGTGCGCGGGAAATACAATTTATTTTTTTCGATTTTCGATTTATTTGTACACGTATACACAAATATATATGATATGTTTTGCGATATTTGTCAGTTTTTGTTGGTTTATGATTCAATTGAATACTAACAGTGATTTATTAACAAAAATACACGCAATTTTGTTGCGTTTATTTGAAATATGTGTGTGTGTGAAAGTGTATCATATTTATGTGTTATGAGTGCAATGTCCCGTCGTGTGCCGTGCCGTGCAACAAAATATACCACACAGAAGAAGATTATTAGGTAGGCATCAAATAATAACAGTAGTGTTGTCTCTAATAAACAAATAAAAATAAATTATTATTTTACGTATAATGTTGCGCTGGCAACAGCATCGGAATTGAAAAAAAATTTTTTTTTACTTAATCGATAAAAAAATCATTGCATTACGACAATTACGATAAAATAATATGAATGTGTGTGTTTTTTTTAATATACGCATGTTTTCATGGTTTTTTCGTAAAAAGCAAAATCAGAAATAATTCAGAAAATCTTTGGCCTTAGTGATTTATTTTTATCTATGTTTTTTTGGCCCTCAACAAGTTAATATATTCGCCAATATCCACGTACCACCTTTGCCTCAGCACTCGCCCTATCTCGAGTGTCAGCGCCGCGGGAGAGACTCGAACTAACATTTCCGCACCCTGCGTACGGTACCCCGCATCCCTCAGACTTTTTACATAAATCATAGAGCAAAGTGAGCTCCGTCCCTTTTAGACGAACGCCTTAAAAAATTAGATCGAAAAACTTGAGGGATCTATTATTAACTCGACATTGATGGGTGTTAAGAAAATGCCTTCTCCGCAGTCTGACTAAGTACATAATTCTACAAATAATAATAAAAAATTGATTAAAAAAAGTCAAATGCTTTTGAAAAAATATTATTATTTGAATATCATAAATATAGAATTTCAGCACTTGGACACAGAATGCAAAAATATTAATAAGACAGCTGACATGAAAGCTTTAAGACACGATACATATAATTATATTTCACTCCACACTCGTGCTTGCACAGATTAAGTTATAAAAATATTTAAATAAACAACAGGCCCTCAAAGAAAGGAGTTATTTTTACAACAAACGTATTCACACAAGCGACCACACTTATGCAGTACAACACATTTGCTCTATCAAAACAACAATCCATTGAGGATTATTTAAAAATATATAATATGTATATCTTAAAAGGGAACAGTATTTATCTACAAATTTCCCTACATACAGTACACATCTTAATACAGCGGGAAGAACCCATAGCTTTTGCCAAGAGAAGGGAATCTTCAATGTTTTGATGAAAAAATAATAATGAAATGTGTTAATTTTATTTGACAATCAAAGAACACATTTGTGGATTTGCACCTATTTATTTAACGTCAATATTTACAATTTGGACCAATTGAAAGTAAGACAATCCACATCTTACAATAATATGTATATAATATGTGACAAGTATCAAGATAAATTGTGATATCTAAGGCATACGATGGCAACATTATACAGATCATATTCTATAAAAGAACCATTTTCATTTGATAAATAAAACGGAATAAAAATTGTAAATAACAAATCTCAATTACTTTTATAATATGTAATGTAATATGTAAATATTTTATTTCTAACATGTTGACTTACGGAAACTAATAAATTGCATAGATCTATTCAAAAGTAATTGGGGCGTAATATCTGATTGTGCAACTGTTACCTTATGATTAGAACTTTCAAATAGAAATTTATAATCAAATCATGATTTTATGTAAAAGAAACATGGATAAGTTATCAGAAGGGCATTTAAGGGACATTTATGACTTTAATAAGTTTTCCTCAAACACCATTTTACAATACTAATCATATTTTCATATTTGAAGAACTACATGCTATTGCAAGATTCTCATTTTTGTATTTATTACAACATTTTTGACTAAAAATACAAAATATTTCATGGCACCATGCCTAAAGTGCAAGAAACTACATGATCAATTTGAAATTAAATTCGGGCAGGTTCACCTGTGGTTAGTTCATTGAATTTTCAGTTCAGTTTCTATACATGTTATAATATTACATATCTTTCTGTGACATTAGGTTAGGTGTGTACGTGTGAGTCCATCAAAATTATCTATTGGCGTTTTGCCAAAAACGTTTTGGGAAAATAAATACATATATATCCAAATAAAACAATCTTACAATACTGTACATAAATGAAAATAAAGAAGACAAAATGATAATATACAAGTCTAGGTACTTAAAATTGACCTACCTGAACATGCTTTGTGAACGTGTGAGTATATACAAAATGAAACAAACATAATTAGACAACATATTATAAAAGAAATTACAAAATAATGAAAAGATATTCAGACAGTAACTATGTATTCTGACGCTTTTTACGGCTTCTGATCGGGAACTGACTGACCAAACAGCTGCAGCATGTAAGAAAATGCCATTTCTAAATAAAATATTTTATAAATGCCATTATCTACGTTTTTATAAAGTATGGTAAACTTAATAAAAGCTTTGCGTAAAATTTTTACAATCTTTTATTTTTCTCATTTAATTTAATTTTTATTATACATACATTTATATACATAACTTAAATTTATGATTTAGATTAAATTTTTAAATTCTGTAACATATGCAAGTGCTTTGCAATATTCTTAGTAGTAAGTATCTACTCGGGTACCAAAAAGGTCACTTGCAGAAATACTATAAATTTTTTTATTCAAATATATTCAGACAGTAACTATGTATTCTGACGCTTTGTATGGCTTCTGATTGGGAAGAGTGACTGATCAAACAGCTGCAGCATGTAAAAATTTTAAATGTAAGAAAATGCCATTTCTTAATAAAAATATTTTATAAATGCCATTATCTACATTTTTATGAAGTATGGTAAACTTAATAAAAGCTTTGCATAAAATATTTACAATCCTTTATTTTTCTCATTTAATTTAATTTTTATAATACATACATTTATATACATAACTTAAATTTATGATTTAGATTAAATTTTTAAATTCTGTAACATACGCAAGTGCTTAACGATGTTCTTAGCAGTAAGGATTTACTCGGGTACCAAAAAGGTCACTTACAGAAATAGTATAACTTTTTTAATTCAAAGTTGGAAAATAACACCAGTTGAAATATTTGAAATGAGGTTTAGAAAGACTGTAGGACAGAATGCTAACTCTGGATTGTCGCTCGAGGCATTGTATAAATGAATTATATTTGTATATTGATTCACATATCTAGCTGTCATATTGCGCTCTATTTCGATAAATAAATATGTTGTGTGAGAGAAAAAGAGACTCAGGAATGTAGAAATGGGAATGTAACCTTTACAAGAAGTGGTCATTAATCAAGGATTATTTTTATCAAGCAATATTTCGACACTAAATATTGAATTGGTACCAGGGTGATCTACAATATTTTCCAGATCTATAAATACGCATAGGTTCCCAAAGAAAGCGTCTTAAGAAAATGACACAATACGGAATTTGTAAAAACTTAGCACACATTTTTCTAGTACTACTTGAAATAAAATAGTAATGCAAAGAATTAATTTACAATAAAAAGGAATTTGTAAATATACAGTGTGTCTCATAGCTGGTAGTAAAAACTTTACAGGTGGATTCCTGCCTTGATAATGAATCGAAAGTGTCCAAGCAACCATGACCTAATATCAATAGTTATAGAGATATGCAATATCACAGACATATAGACACCCTGTATAACATACTTAATGTATTAAATTTACATGCAAAATGAAAACATAAATATAACGTAAATGTTATAAAGGCTGTAACAGAGCTAGTCCACAACACTTTTACTAGTAGATTCCTGCCTAAATTATGAATCGAAAACGTTCAAACAATAATGCTGTCCTGATATCACCAATTGTGATGGAGATAAGCAAATTCAGAGTTTGAATTATTTTTTGATATTTCTGACATTTAAAACAGAATATTTTTTGCAAGGTTTTTTAATCATTTTATTTGACATGTATTAAAGCGAATAAACTTTTAAAAATCAACATAAATTAGTTTAATGATAGTTCAATGTTTAACAGAAAATAAGTCGAAAAAGTGCAAACATCGAAATTGCTAAACTACATAATCACTGATATTAATAAAATTTTGCTAGAACATTTTTGACTCTTAATCTAGGCAGGAATCAATCTGTAAAGTATTGTGAGCTAGTTCTCTTACATCCGTATATGGGTATAAAATAATAAAACATCCGAGGACAATATTATTTTATAGTTAAAACAAAAAGCATGTTATGCAATAAATAATATTATAACATTAAAAAGAATACTACAAAATGTGTCATAATTAACTAGAACCTCGTCAATTCAAACCTTTTTAATATTCATGACCCAAGTTCTCGATTTTCAAAATCCCCAGTACCCGTAAAAATTCTCAACTCCTTGCGTTGGAAATTAATATATTTTTATGTTACATCATTCGACGGATGGTTGAAAATCAATATGGGAAATTTTTAAATTGACAACCGCGACCATCACTAGCAATTAAGGCCACATCATCTGGCAAAGTGAGCAAAATTCACAATTTTTTGCCATATCTTCTCTTGCATTTTTATCACATTTTTGTATGGAAAGATATCATATTACTTATTCATCAGGTTCTTACATGTTATTATATATGTTTTAAATGCGGATAACTTCTTAAAATAATACTAATTAAATTATTCAATAAATTTATAAATTATCAAACCTACAATGTTTTAAATATTAAGAAAATTGCTCCACTTCGTAGACCTTATGTGACTCGATATGTGAAATCTTACATTTATTAAAGTTTTTGCAAATTCTGTCAGTTTGATTATGTTCAATCTTGTTTTAAAGAACACTGTTTGGGTTGTATGTTTTTTCAACCCTTTTTACATAGTTGGCAACTTTTTGACTTGAATAAACAAAAATAATATATATATAAAAGATATTATTAATTTAAAATTAATACAAAAAGAGACATCTCACGAGTTCATACTGCGAGTTACATAAGGCCCACAAAGTGGAACAATTTTCTTAATTTTTAAAGCATCGTAGGTTTGGTAATTTATAAATTGATTCAATAATTTAGTTTCATTCATTTTAAGATAATATTCATATTTAAAATATATAGAAAGTATAAATTTTAATATGATAAAAAAAAAGAGAAGATAGGACAAAAAATTGTGAATTTTGCTCACTGTGCCAGACGATTTCCTTAACGAATTCCATGTACATATTTCGCATGCGTCATCCTATAGATTTATAGTCATAAAGTCTTTCAGTTATTTTGGCGCTTATTTAAATAATTTATGTTAACTATTTTTTTTTCAATTTCTATATTTGTAATGTATTATATGTAAGTGTCAATGTATAAAACTTTGCAATCTTTTAATGAATAACACAATTTCACAATAATATTTCCTATACTTTTTTTTTACAAATTTGTGAAGTTTTTCAAAGTTGGAGATTTGCTGCTGTTGGTCCCTTGAATTTCAAATTAACGAGGTTCAACTGTAACTATTTTATCCCAAATGAAATTGGCAAATAATAGGTGAACTATGCATGAATGTATTGAAGCACTTTATAATGTTTAAAATTGTATTTCCAGCATCTATTTTGAGTTGTGCTCCAAAATTTAAATCATTTTTATTTTTTGCTAATTTTTCCATTCCCAAATGCAGTAACTTTCTTTGTTAGCGAACATGAAATTTGCTTTACATAATACC
>JADDOH010012665.1:0-28538 GCA_016648135.1 Agrypnia vestita
TTAAATCGAATCATTACCTGTGATGAAAAGTGGATCCTGTACGATAATCGGAAGCGCTCATCGCAATGGCTGAACCCTGTCGAACCAGCCAAACCATGCCCCAACGAAAATTGACTCCAAAAAAGTTACTTGTGAGCGTTTGGTGGACTAGTGCTGGTGTCGTTCACTATAGCTTTCTTAAATCTGGCCAGACGATTACGGCAGATGTCTATTGTCAGCAACTGCAAACCATGATGGAAAAGCTAGCTGCTAAACAACCGAGGCTGGTTAATCGCTCTAGGCCACTGCTGCTTCATGATAACGCTAGACCACACACTGCACAACAGACGGCTACCAAATTAGAGGAGCTTCAATTGGAATGTCTAAGACATCCACCGTACTCTCCGGACCTTGCCCCAACAGATTACCATTTTTTTCGAAATTTGGAAAACTTCTTGCAAAGGAAAAAATTCAACTCCAATGGGGCAGTCCAAACCGCCTTCAAAGATTTTATTGATTCCCGTCCGAATGGTTTTTTTAGTAAAGGGATCGATGAACTACCTATGAGATGGCAAAAGTGCATAGATAGCAATGGTACATACTTTGATTAAATAAATATATTATAATAATAAAAAAATCGGCTTTATGTTCCTCCCATACTAAACGCCAATTTCATATGTAAGGACCTAATATATGTCCACTTCATCGCCGCTCCCGGCTGCAGACCCTGGCTCGGGCTTCACTTCAGGAATGTCTTGGTCAGAACAGTTCATGGTTGTAATATCTTCCACGTGAAACGTCAAGCAATCGGCGTTTATCAAATGGCTTTCAACCATAGATAATAGCGACGCGTAGATAGGTAATCTTATTATTTAGTCGATATTAGTGATGGGACGCTTCGTTCAATTAATTTACATATCGTTCATCGAAGCGAACTGTTAATTCGACGGCTAGACACATAGACGTTGATAGGGAGGGTTATGCTCGAATAATCCGCGTGAGGCGCAGATTGTGCGACGCAATGTGCAAAGCGCCCTTATCAAGGGAATGTCTAGAAAAGTTCGAAAGACTCTGATACTATTAAATACATTTATTTCCAAAACAAGTCAAAACTTACGTTCTAAAGCACTATTACTAATTTAATAACTAATCTTAACCTAATCACCAGCAGTTCCGACCCCCACATAAGTCCGTCCTGTTCTTTGACATTCAGTTCAAACAAAAAAAATCACAACACACAAAAAACACGTGGCCGCCATCTAGATGCCGCGGGTGGCTCGTCGCGTGGTCCAGACCTCGCGCGTCCGGTGGCGAGATCCACGATCAGCTGGAGGCATCTGGCCGGAGTCTCGGTAACCCGCGGGAAGCGCACGTAGTCCAGGCCGCGGAAGCACGTGGCGTCGGTCCCCCGGTCGCCGCTGGGGTCGAGCTGCAGGAAAGCGTCAGGCCTTTCTCGGGAGCCCGCCGTGGTGAAGCGTCCAACGAATGGGGACCCACCACTTTCCCAGGGCCGTTCTATGAGCCGACGGCTCCCATATCGGCCCTACTCTTGCGTCGCCAGGTTGACATTTTTCTTATTTAAAGCCATCCCATGCGGCGCCCGTCTGAAATCGTCCAGAGCGCTACAGGCCGCCTTCTCCTCAAGCGACGTTGACGGCGCCGCCCCGCGTTCTTGAACACACGTGGCGGCGGCTCAGAGCCCGCCGCGGGCGAGGAGCCCGGGGAGCACGAGCTGTTGCGGCGACGGCGGTCGGAACGGGACAAGAGGGCGTTCTTGGGCCCCCGGCTTCAACCGTCTGTGTATGCGGGGGAGGGGGGGTAGCCTCGCGAACGCCCGCGCTAGCATCCCTATCGACCCCTTGCGGTGCAGGGTGACAACCTGCGGCGCCGCGCGAAATTTAAAATCACTATAATATTACCATCAAACAAAACACATTTTAAAATAAAACTTATCTTCTAATTTAAAAAGGACGCGATGCGGAACGTCACATGTAGGTCACGGACGCATCAACGTACTATCAATACAGACTAGTCATTAAAAAACAAACCTAAGACATCTAGTCTCTGCTGTCTTCTATTACGTACTAAATGTATCAGTCAAAAAGAGATAGAAATTATTTTCTTAACCATAAGAAAGGACAATAAAACGTTACTCTACAAACGAATGCATACGAAGTTGTAGCGAATGCTTTTGCTTTTTGCCTTAACAATTTAAAAAATCAAATTTCAAATATGCCTGTCTGTTGTGTTAGACGTTGTAGTGCTTCATCGCGTAATAAAGAAGGGGATATATTATCATTTCATTTGTAAGTTTTATTTTAACAATTTGTGGTGTAATTCAAACCTTGTTCCGAGTACGGAGATTTCAGTCTTATCTTCGTTGGTAGTCTATGGTCTTTTCTCTTTTCTTCTTATATCGCAGCATACCTACGTGTAAAAAAAATACAAATAGAAACAGGGTTGTTTATTGTATTGCTATTTTTTCAATTTCAGATTCCTAAAAAATCGACAACAAATATGGCTAGACGCTATCAAACAATCTTATTGAATGCCAACAAAATATGCATTTGTCCACTCTCAACATTAATCTAGTAAACTACAACAAACGACAAATGAGAAAAAACGCCATTCCTACATTCCTTCGCGGAGCGCCGCTACATTACGTTCTACATAATATGGGCTTGAAAACACACCGCGCGGACGATTTAAACCATCGAGTTAAAACTGCTAATATAGTTTTGCAAGATGATTGTAACGATTTGACGGGAAGGAAGAGACGTAGCGAAAGATTCGCGCAGTGTGGTGCTGGCAGTAACCTCGACTTCTGATTGCAAAAATAAACTGCGAATATGAAAAGATTCTATCTAGTTGCTTTAGAACATGACTTTTTAAATTTGACTTACGATTACACGAATAATTGCACTGCGAACATGAAAACAATTTTTCTCCAGAGTGCGTAAGAGCATGTCTTCTTAAACGCGACTTCCATTTGCATGAATAATTACATTGCCAACATGAAAACGGTTTCTCTCCAGAGTGCGTAAGAACATGTGATTTTAAATTTGACTTCTGATTACACGAATAATTGCACTGCGAACATGAAAACAGTTTTTCACCAGAGTGCGTAAGAGCATGTCTATTTAAGTGTGACTTCCAATGGGACGAATAATTGCACTGTGAACATGAAAACAGTTTTTCTCCAGAGTGTATGAGAGAGTGGCGATTTAATTCTGACTTACGATTGCACGAATAAATGCAATGCGAACAAGAAAAAAGTTTTTTTCCTGCGTGATTAAGCATATGTACTTTTATACTAGACTTACAAAAGCACGAATAATTGCACAGCGAACATGAAAACAGTTTTTCTCCAGAGTGTGTAATAGCATGGCTTTTTAATTCTGACTTCCGTTTGCAAGAATAATTGCACTGCGAACATGAAAACCGCTTTTCTCCAGAGTGCGTAAGAAAATGGCTTTTTAATTCTGACTTCCGTTTGCAAGAATAATTGCACTGCGAACAAGAAAATAGTTTTTCTCCAGAGTGTGTAAGAGCGTGATTTTTTAACTGTGACTTCGTTTTGCACGAATAATTGCACTGCGAACATGAAAACAGTTTTTCTCCAGAGTGCCTAAGAGCATGATTTTTTAACTGTGCCTTCGTATAGCTCGAATAATTGCACTGCGAACATGAAAACGGTTTTTCTCCAGAGTGTTTAAGAGCATGTGTTTTAAAGATTATCTTCAGATTGCACGAAAAATCGCATTGCGAGCATGAAAATAGTTTTTCTTCAGAGTGTGTAAGAGCATGCTTTTTTAGGTTTGACTTTTTATTGCACGAATAATTGCACTGGGAACATGAAAAAAGTTTTATTCCAGCGTGTTTAAGCAAATGTTCTTTCAAACTCGACTTCCGATTGCACGAATAATTGCACTGCAAACATTTAAAAAGTTTTTCTCCAGAGTGCGTAAAAATATGGGTTATTAAGTTTGTCTTCTGTTTACATGAATAACTGCACTGCGAACATGAAAACAGTTTTTCTCCAGAGTGCGTGAGAACATGCGTTTTTAAACTTGACTTCCAATTGCACGAGTAATCGCACTGTGAACATGAAAAAAGTT
Source organism: Agrypnia vestita (assembly GCA_016648135.1). NCBI lineage: Eukaryota > Metazoa > Arthropoda > Insecta > Trichoptera > Phryganeidae > Agrypnia > Agrypnia vestita. The sequence goes on from JADDOH010012665.1 coordinate 4,098, forward strand.
TTGTTCCAGCGTGCTTAAGCATATGTTCTATTAAACTTGTCTTCCAATTGTACGAATAATTGCACCGCGAACATGAAAAACGTTTTTTTCCAGAGTGCTTAAGCATATATACTTTTAAACTTGACTCGCTAATGCACGAATAATTGCACTGCGAACAGGAAATTTTTTTTTACCAGAGTGTGTAAGAGCATGTATTTTTAAGTATGTCTTACAATAAGACGAATAATCGCACTGTGAACATGAAAAAAATTTTGTTCCAGCGTCTTTCAGCATATGTTCTTTTAAACGTGACTTCCGACTGCACGAATAATTGCATTGCAAACACGAAAACATCTTATCAGCGGTAGTTGGCTTGCACATGCTTGAGGATTTGTTAACCTTGCGAGCTGTCTTCGATTCCAGTGGCTTTCCAGAGGCAGGCGAGGGCTCAGGTGAATTTTCTCTTAATAGACCTGCAAAGTAAATATTTATCATTAAACGCCAACTTATGTACGACTTGTGTGTCTTGTATTCATTAGTGAAAGTGGGCAAGTTTGTGATTATTTGCAAACATGGAATAATTTAGTTAGGATTCCTGCGGTCAGTATAAAATTACAATTATCAGTATAGTAGTAAATGCATGAGTTGCTAGTGAAAAGTTATTCTTAATTATTAATTTTTGATTAAGATTTTTTCTTTACGGTCTCTAATCTGTTGAATGGTTATTGAACCGAACAAATGATGCGTTATGAACCAAAACAAGAACATTAATCTTTTTGGTTGTTTCAATCCTGTACAAAATTTACTGGTATGAATATATTTCTACGCTACAACCTGTTTATTGTTTTCAAGATCACTCCTATATACGGCACTAGCCTCGAGTAAGAAATGTAATATAACCTAGATGGCTCTTTTTTTAGGGGGTCCGAAGAGCGAGGTTGCATTTCACCATGGAAATAAATTTGTCTGAACATATAATATACTTACGAGTTTCAAAGAGTTAACAATTAATATTATTTTTGATGAAAATTAGCTATCAATGTGACTCTCTTTGACATTTAATTACACCGCCTTCCGTTCTTGTCATATACAAAGCGGCGCCACTGCTTGTCAGTACCGAATATAATTCCTGATTAGATATTGGTTTTTAGTTATATTTGCCACTCTTCGCCTGGCATTCCTGCGCCGCGCTGCTCTTCCGCCACAGGGAAGCCTGCGACTTGCATTCACACTGGAGTAATCATAAAAATATGCAGATTACCTTGTAATATAGGTATGGATAATTAATTGTGCGAAAATAATATAAACCTTATTTTAATAATAATTAACTGTTATAAATTAACATAAACATAAATATAAAAATACGTAAAAAATTTATATTATACACTTTGCCAAACGATATTAGAATACGGCATAATAGAATGAGGAGGCGCAGCCTACACACATACGACTTTTTAGAACACAATAGCCTATAATAAAAGTAATAATTAATATGCCAATTCGAACGAGCTCAGTAGAAATTTTCAAAGAATTCGATGTTTCGACAATCTGGCAAATTTGTGCCGAAAATTTACTCAAGAAGTAATTAAGGTAAAGGATAAAAGTAAAGAATGAAGAATAAATCGTGCCCACCCCGACACAAGATTATCCTAGTGAGGGGGTACTGTTATCATTAATAATAAATAAATAAAGTTAGGTGTGGGAAAATTATTTTCTGATACTTATATTCATATAACAAAAGGCCTTCTTTGTCATATCCCGTTTGTAAGCTGAATTTATTTCAATACGAAAAAAGGGATTTGGTACCACAAAACTATAAACATCTCCAGATCGACAGGTTTTTCCAAAATTCAAGCTATCTTGTAATTTGTCTTCAAATTAACTGTACTCATTGTCTAGTTTATGCGGCCAGGGCAATGGTAAATGAATGTGAAAGCTTTGTATGAATTTTTTTGGTAATCCAAAGGAATAATCTGCTCACCAGCGCGCTCCGCGCACTCCTGCTTGATGTCAGGACACGATATGTCCACATCAGTGTAGAGCTCTCCATCGCCGCTCCCGGCTGCAGACCCCGCATCACCTCCCTGCGCACTTCCCCAGCCCGCCTTGCTGCAACCTACTTCTGGAACCAGAAACAATAATCCTGTACAACAGAGCAGGAGAGATGCCTGTTTCCTGGGCTCGGCTCCATGTCCCTCAAGCTGGTCATCACATAACAACCTGTGTCCAGATCAGGCGACCTGGCTTTACTCGTGTTTAGCACTTTTACACAGCAATTGATACATATATTCACTATAACAGCGAAACGCGCTCATCTATTTATGCGCCGAATGCGAAAGGATAATAGTATAATAATATCAAAGATTATTTTAAAAAAGCAACGTTTTTGAAAAGGAAAGACGTAAAGAATGAAAGCCTCATTTATTACGTTTGGTTACGTTTATAGACGCATTACCCCCGTTTCGGGTTAGTGCTGCCGAGCGGTATAATGATTTTCCATAATAACAAATAACTTTAGGTATTACTGAATCAATAATTTACATAAAATAGGGTAAAGCTATTGTAGAATTCTGAAGAAATATTGGATAAATTGTTGATGACTTTGATTTGGAAGCTATCAGGCGAAAAGTTAATTTTATACATTTGAGAAAGAATTGCGCCCAATAGATACTAATAAATAACAGGCTAAAGGAATTATAAGAAGAAATTATTTCGATAAATCACCTTGAATGTTATCTAAATATAATAATTACGTTGTCAATCTGTCTGTCCCTGTAAATTCGTGTAACGTCCGTAATTTCGTTCGAGTTCACGTCTAAAAAAACAAAACAACCGAAGATGGGGCTTGAATCCCGCGCTAGCAAGCCCAAAGGCGGCAACGATAGCGATGTGGCTTCCGCTGTCTATCCGTGGACCGCCAATAAGATAGTATAAATATATACTAAGGCGTAGCATAGACGCGAACCAATGTTTCGTCATTTTTGATGGGAAGCAGCTAGTTGATTAATAATATTGTTAGTGTGCGGAGGACGTTTAGGCTGATCACACTAAAAGCTATATTTACCTGCTTTTATTTAACTCTCTTTGTCTGTTTGTTTGATTGTTTCCTAAGGAGACGTTTAATCAGGACTTGGACGATTGTATGGAAGCTTTGCTCTCAGAACGGTCCTGGGTACCGCTCGCTGTTTATTTGTTTGTGTGGTGGATTCTCACAAATGATTTTATGCCAACTCCCCGACTAGCTGGAGCTCTGAAACTTCCAACATTTATGTCAAGGGATTAAATGTGGTGAATTAAATCATTTTCGACCTGATTTGGTCAGTATTTCGATTAAAATTTAAATAAATCTATAATCACTAAACTCTACTGAGTGCCTACGTAGCTTCGAGATTAATCATTATAGTATGAAAAAATGTTCCATTTCAATTGTATTATTTCCGTTGTAAGAACAATTGATTAAAAATAAAACTCCTGAAGCTGTATAGATACTACTAAGGGCCGATCTTATAAACGAAAGATCAAATTTCCGTTCGCATATGGATAATTAACCAACGGATGGCCGTTCGTTAGTAAATATTACCAATGCTCGTATTGGAAAACTTTTTAACCGTCCGTAAGTATCACAATATTTTACTGTTCTTCTTTGTAGTTTTAGAGCTGTCAAACACAACCCAAAACTTCTCTCTCGTTTTTGTAAATTTGACACAAATACAATGACCAAAAATTAACAATTGACCTAACCTTAAAAAATAATATGTCAAACTGTCATACCATTTAACTAAAGGAGCTTATTTAGTGGTTCCACCGTCTGTTTGGGCCGTCGGTAAAATTTTACTAAAATTTGATTAACGAATCTTTATAAAATGAAAAAATTAATGTTTGTATCAAATTTCCGTTTCTTTTGAATTAAACTAACGGACCCTTTAATCCATAAAAGGATTATTATTGTTTGTGTTTTTTTTCTGCTTAAACTTATATTTTTTTTCTTTGACATTTACAGAAAAGCTATTTCGAGGAGAGATAAACTTACATGTATGTTGGTTTGCATTGTTTGTTTTTGTCCCACGTTGTATACCGGTTAACATTATTAAGAAAAAAACAAATGATTGGAAACAATTCCCAAAAGTGAGATAATTTTTAAAACGTGGGCAACACTATATCGTTTGCGACGCACTCGTAGATTTTCCAGTCGATTTTGTGGGAAGTATTTTAGATTTTCGAAATCTGTCGGTCGTAGTTTAGACAATTTTACGGCCACACCAGGTGCGCGCATTTCACATCACTGGGAATTAATCGATAATGAAAAAAATCCTTACCGACGAGCCGGTCGGCCTTCCTGGAGTACTCCGAGCACTCCTGCTTGATGTCAGGACACGATATGTCCACTTCAGTGTAGAGCTCTTCATCGCCGCTCCCGGCTGCAGACCCTGGCTCGGGCTTGACGGCAGGAACATCTTGGTCAGCACGCTCCATGTCTGTAATACCTTGCAACTAGTACTGACTTATATGTGTCAAGCAAATGGCGACCGCGAATGCATAGAAATGAGAATATAACGCGAATGGCTGCCAACCATAGACATTATCCAAGCATTTGTGAGAAGTCCGCTCTGTACTAACTACTACAATGTAGTAGGTACTACATTATATTGAAGTTCACACTTCATACCTTTTTAAGTGTAGTAATAATAATAATAATGTTTATTCCAGCATAACCAGGTCGTTAGTGCAAGACCTGGTCCGCCATACAGTTTGAAAAATTCATTTATGTTATATTGGACATGGAGAGAAAATATAATAAAGGAAAAAAAGAAAAAGAGAAATAATTAAAATAACAAAGAAAAAAGAAGAAAAGGGAAAAGAACAGCTATTAAATAGTTAAAATAAAATATACCATAAAAAATCGACAATAAATACAAATATACCAAATTCAAAGTTCTTAAATCATTATCAATAAAATTCTAAAATAATAGTAATAGTATGCAGTGCTTCATTTCTTGCACACTACAAACTACACCCACTTCAAAGTTATTGGAAAGTACATATTTCATACAGTACATAAGAAAGTACATATTTATTTTAAAGGGCACATTACAAACTACACAAACTTCAAATTTATTTCAAAGTACATAAGTACTTCAAATAGTACATTTCATTTTGAAGCGCACACTACAAACTACACACTTCAAATCGCACAGTTAAATTTTTAAATTGAAGTGCGATCTTTTTCGTGTTTTTGGCCTGTATTTTTGTGAAGTTTGTTGCATCCGTTTTGTGTGCGACGTTCCGATCGCGTTCATATTTTCTCTATAAACAAATAAATAATTAATTCTGTACATTTAAAAATAAATATGACTGGGTAGGGGTAACTGAAATGTTTATAGAGGTTTGATTATTCTGAAAGAATTGTATAATTGCAGATTTTGATGTATAATTGTGTATTTTCATGATATTAATTTCAATCCGTCATTAGCAACTTGTACGTAGTATGTGGAAACATTGAAGACTTGACTGGCAACATCGGCACCTTTACGGCCGACCAATCAGATAGCAGAGGGGAGGAAATGCACCCCACCCCCAGTTGCCGCGCAGAAGTTACAAGAGTCAGGACGCCCTTCTAGGAGCTCTCTTCTCTTTACGGTCCTGATCCGAAGTGGTAATTACCGAGCTTGCTGGGAGGCTGCCCGAAGATGGATCTACCTGGGGCCGACCCCGAGCAGGCGTGGTGACTCCCGATGAAGGAGGGCCCAGGACGCCGATCACCAGACCGTGCTGGAGGTGCAACAAGAGAGAAGATGCGAGCAACTGTAAACTGAACAAGGCTGTGAAGGCGTACTTCTTCTTCTTCTTCTTTATCAGCCTTCGTCTTTCCACTGCTGGATATAGGCTTCTTCCTTAGTTTTACATTCTTCCCTGTTGTTGGCTAATTGTAGCCATTTATTTCCCCCCACAGCGACAATATCATCAGCCCGTCTCTTTTGAGGTCTTCCGAGGTCTCTTTTATTTTAAATTTCCATTTCAGAACTCTGGGAGGCCATCTTGTAGTATCCTGTCTTGCAACGTGTCCTGCCCATTGCCATTTTAGCTTCGTTACACGATCCATGATATCCACTACTCTAGTTCTGCGCCTAAGTTTGTCGTTTCTAATTCTAACTCTTAGGCTTACTCCAAGCATGGATCTCTCCATGGATCGTTGCGTGCATTTCAGCTTTTCTACACTTTTCTTTGTAAGGGCCGCAGTCTCCAATCCATACGTCATCACTGGCAGAACGCACGATTCAAAGGCTTTTCTTTTTAGGCTAATTGGGATCTCTTTGTTCTCGAAGATATGTTTGAGTTTGCCAAAAGCAGCCCAGCTCATTCATTGGAATGAGCTGGGCTGCATAAGGCGTGAAGGTGTACATTTTAGATATATTTTAGAAATAGTTGGAACGCAAATAAACGGGTTTGTTAGTAAACATAAATGTAATTTCTTTATTATTTTTATTTGAATCCCCTCCTTCCCTTGGCAATTTGTATGTGTATGTGTGAACACGTCTGGAGAAGAAAGACGCGGGTTCATCAAGTTGATATAGAGGAAATGAAATAATCGACGGAGGTTTAGATGTCGATAAAATGGTTGAAAAATTGTGGTGGTCAAACGACGAAAGGTTTGGAAATTAAAACAACCACCTCCCCCATGGATTTGAAATTTTTTGGATTGATCGAAGAAATCTATGGAAATCGAAACAACCCCCCATGGATTGTTAATTTTGGGACCGATTGATGAATTATCCAGAAACTGAAACAACCCCCCCACCATGTATTTGAAAATATTATTGTAATAGTACATTTTTCAGGTAGGATTTCTTGTAGGTGATTGTAGTAGATACAATTTTGTAGTACAACTATTAGTTAACTTCATGTAGTTTATTGAAGTAGATTAATGTTTCGGCACCTACTGCAAATGTAGCGTACACTTTGTAGTCTTCAAACTGGTGAACGTGTGTGTCTTGTAGTCTTCATTTTGAATTGATGTTTTTCACTTCGCTACCGAGCATAGAACAATAGAAGAAAGGCGCCAAAACAAACCCGGAGAATTATAGAGGAATATCCCTTTTATGCGCATCACAAAAACTCTTCACAAGCATTATAAGAACAAAACTTGAGAATATACATAATACAAAGTTGTGATGAACAGCAAGGTTTCAGAAAAAACCGGCCCACCACTGACGCAATATTCGTGGTAAGACAAATAAGGGAAAAATCTACTGAATATAACAAACCAGCGTATTTGTGTATGTCGACCTCACTAAAGTCTTTGACAGAGTGCTTCTAGAAGATGTCATAGGTATTCTAACGGAAACCATGTACCACTACCCATCATCAAAGCTATTCATAATTTGAAAACTAACAATAAAATGCGCATAAAGGTAAACAGCGATCTATCGAAAGAAATCCAAGCTGAAGTAGGCATCAGACAGGGAGATAGCTTGAGCCCCTTCTTATTCAATATCATCATGGATAAGCTAATAGATGATGTCAAATCAATGAATCTAGACTACAACATGGGAGACAAAAAGATAGATATAATATGTTATGCTGATGATGCGGTATTAATAGCCAACTCCGAAGATGACCGAAGGAGAGCAAAGTGAAAATATAAAAGACCTGTGTCCGCCCAATCGAGACAAGGGCTGACACTACCAGAACTAAATCACCTAAGAACAACTCAGATGAAAACTCTCCGACCCATTGCGGAACTGACAATCCGAAACCGAGTGAGGAATTCCAAAATACGAAGGACTTGTGACGTCGAGGATATTGTCCGATGGGGAAGATTTAGAAGACGTTACTGGAGAGATCCCGTGGAGAGAGCTTGTTCTGAGAGAGTAGTGAGCGTAGCAGCGAACAAGCTGTCGTCAGGTACCAGACTCCCAGGAAGACCGCATAAAGGATAGCGAGATAGCTGAACATCTGTATCCCAGGAACAGGCTCAGAGCAATGGCAGGACACAGTCCTAGATGAAGCAGAAGAAGAAGAAAATGTATGTTTTGAGTAGAATATAAGTTAAAATTGTTTTTGTTGTTCCAGATGAACATTGTTTATTGTAACTTAACTGTGATTTATAACATACAAATAAAAGTTTAACTTCTCTGATTAATTTGTAAATAGTTTTATTTCCATTGCAAAATAATTTAAAATATATATATAGGGGAGGTTCTTATAAAAAAAATTAACTTAGTAAAAATATCACAAAGGATCATTATTAAAGTAATACTGATAAAAATCTACCATTTCAACAAAACATCTATGTATTTTATTTTTATTTATAATTTTCATTAATGATCTTGGACCCCTACTAGAGAGTAATTTCATAAAATCAACACAACAACTGACCATCAACTTTTCCAAAAAGATCTTGATACCCTAAGTAACTGGTGTGATTAGAACGATATGCACTTAAATGTACAGTAATGTTTTAGGATATCGTTTACGAGAACAGAATTATAAATAATGTAGAATACTCTATTAATGGTATTGGGCTTAATTCTGTTGAAAGTATACGAGATCTTGGAATTACTCTTGATTCACGCTTCACATCCACTTATCACTTTAATTTAATAATTAATTAATAAAAATATTAGGCTTAATATATAGAATCACAAAACCATTCAAAAAACTAACATCATTAATATGTTTATGTAATTCATTGGTTCGCAGCAATTTGGAATATGGTTGTCATTTGGTCACCTCATTATATAACATACAAAAATATGATTTCTTCGCAAGTTTACATTTAAGTGTAATCTGGGCAGCACTTTAGTATCTTATCAAGAGCGCTTAGAATATTTTCATGTAGACAAATTGGAAGTTAGAAGACTAATTGCTGAGTTAATATGCCTATATAATATAATACATGGCAATAATGATTCAGAATTTTGTACAGAAAACATAACTTTGAATGTTCCTAGTCGCCGACTTAGGACATATAATACATTTGCTCTTTCAACGTACAATAACAATATGACCCACTTTAATTCTTTATCTAGAATGTTAAGGTCATACATCAAAATAGAAAATAACCATAACGTCCTCATTGACATATTCCATGATAGTTTCCATGAATATAAGATAACTATTACCTACCAAACTTGTGAAATTAGCTGTTTAAACTAATTGAATTATAATCGTATTATCTATATCATGTTGTGTGTTTTTCATTGTTTGTGAACCATTAAAATAAATAAATATATGGTTTTCAGTACCAAACATGGATGATATTTTCAAGCATGTTTCCATATTGAAAATATGTAAAGAAAAAAAGCTTACAGAAAACCAGGATTACCTTAAGCTTATGAGAAATACAAACCAAATCATAACGCCTAAATTTAAAACAACCCAAATGTAGAACCACTATATTTATAAAGCCATCAACTACTTCAATAATCTACCTATCGAGATAGATATACTCACGATCATGACATACAGGTGTAGCGGCGCTCAGCCGGCTCGCGCCATCTACCTGCCTACGAGCGGGGACCCTTTTTTATTAGGTTAACATAAACAACGTCTGCGGCGGAGACATCGCCAGTTACGAAAACAAATGCAAGCAAAGGGAATCGGATGAGATGACGCCGTGCCCCAGTCTGGATTCATCTCAAGTACCGTCCGGTCGTTGTTTAGAAAACCTTTGGATCCGCGTCTCATATCTGTGGTACATTTCTCTTTGTCCGACCCTTTTTTATACTTTCGATTTTTTACTATTTTATTTTGTGATTGATAATTAACTTATGTTCACACTGTAACTTGTATATTTTATTTGCTCCTGGAGCCTAACTCCGGTCGAGGAATAAACATTAAATAACAGATCGTTCTTTCATTCCATCGACCTACGAATATTCCCAACACAAGTAATTTTAATAACTATGGTTATGGATAGAACTTTTTTTTGACTATTTTTTCGCGAAACACGACACCTATTCCAAAACAAATTATAAAAATGTAATTGATCTGAGAGAAAAATAATCTAAGGTCTGAAAGGGGTATTGGTCTAATTCGGTAAATTACCGTTGAATTACCGCCACCTGGGGACGTTTGTAAAAAACATTTTTTTTAAATTATCCATAATTTTCTGCACTGCCATCTTGCGGAACATTGAGAAAGCTTGTTACCCACCCGTTTGGTATTGCTAATCGTTTCTGACAATAGATGTCCGTCGTACATGTAATGCCAAAGAATCGTTGACTTTTAAAGACAGAATTCAGAATTCATACAGCTGACAGACTAGTGTGGACTAGTGCGATGGTGGTCAGGCGTCTTGTGATGATTACCTTGTAACAAGATGTATGAATATTGATAGCTAACTCATTTCATCACGGATTCGCACATTTTAAATTCAATACGCTTTTCACGGGCTTCAGGTTAAAATGTATCGCGGAACTACGATATCATTTTATAGGGTTGGACGGAATTTCAAAAAAAACAAACATAAAGGGTGTTTAGTATCTTTGTACCTAGGTACCTGAATAAAATATCAATTTCCACAAAGGTTTCGCGACATAATGACAAGAAACTAAATTTCAAATTGATTTTTAGTATAAAAGAGCTTCAAATAAAATAACAAATTGTAGACCTCTCTTGTCGTTTGACCTTATGTCGTTGGAACAAATGTTCGTCAACTTTTTGTCGTTAGATCGCTTGTCCGTGGATCTTTTGTCTTCAGAACAAATGTTCATGGACAAATAATGTTCGTGTCGTTGGACCAAATTTGTCGTGTAATGGTGATTTAGATATTGGATGGTGGTGTAGATGTTGATGGAGATGAATACGAGGAATTTTGATAACCAAGCATAACATAGAATTTTATAAACCGGGGAATCTGCTTGAAAAAGAATCTTAATATAGGACTTCACCGACAACCTCTAATTATCCATGGGGGAAGGGGTAATTTAAACTTTATAATAAGTCGATTATACGTGGTATATCCACTGTTTGGTAATGGCCTTACAAGCCGAAACAGCTCACATTTAAAATAACACTTAACCTGCAGAGTTTACTAATACATAATAATATTTATTAAAATTTTAATTATTTTAAATGTAAGTACTTACCTATATGTAAAGTTTTACCATCTGTTTATGATCTTCTGTGTGAGATGAACTCTTTCTACTTTGAAAAATTCTGGTTAGTGCCATGTACAATAAAAGGCGCGTAAAATACCAATGTTTACCAATAAAATATCGATTCGTATTAATTTGTTTATTCGCCATTCAACAAGACAAACAAACAGCACAAAATATAAACAATGATTTGTAAACATAACAAGTTTAAACAGTTTTTAAAGAAGTTCACATCCTCTCAAAATTCCTGGGTTCAAAAGTTCAAGAATGTACAGATACGACACTTAATTATTATTGTATTGAACTGTACATTGAGTGAACGTTCAACATGAAAAGCGGCTAACGCGAAATGTTTTCAGATGAGAACAAAGTAATGTACAGTCGGCCATTTGTATATTTTCATTTTTCCATTTTCGCATTAATACGAAAATATTCACAATATTATTCACCTTATTACATATCGGGTTTGGGTGGGGCATTTTGTTTAAGTTGACTTAACAGCGAGTATTAAGGCTTTTGTCCACGGATGAGGCTTTGATCTCGTGTTGGTGTGTGATTTTAAAGAGTTGAAGTTGTTATTACGGTCGTTAGACATATTTAACTGTAAATGGTTACGGATATTTTATATACGAACCGTATGTTTTTCCGAGAAACTGTTCTCGGCGTTTCGCTGAAGTCTTATTCAACGTTATCAGGAGGACGACCTGTACCCGCGGAGGTTTACACGACTTTAATTCAACCTTTAAGAGGCGTCGCAGAAAAGTCCACCGACGTAATTAGTATCTACATATTGCACACTGGCGACCTCTATCGTAGAAGAAATGAACACTTCACAACAAAGTGCATGTAATTTACGCCCTCGGAAGCATTAATCAGTCCGCCCTACACCTCCGCGGGTACAGGTCGTCCTCCTGACAACGTTGAATACGACTTCAACGAAACATCGAAAATCGTTTCTCGGAAAAACATACGAATCGTATAAAATATCCGTAACCATTTACAGTTAAATGTGATTATATTTTGCCAAGCTTCATCCGTGTACACGCACTTGCATAATTACAAAACTATACATTAAGCTAATAATACTGTTCGAGAACTAATTGTAATCCAAGACTTTATAATTTTATAATTAAAATCTGTATAAATACAGACACAACCGTTTAACTTAACTAAATTTATTTAAACTTCGACTTAATTGTTAATAAATTGTCTAAGATTTACATTTATATTTCTAAAATATATACAGAGATCATCTTGACGGACCAAGTCATAAAAACAGAATAAATAAATTATAATTATTTGTGGTGTATTTATGTTGATGTGAATAAGCGAACTCTTGTGGGAGTGTGCAGCTCGTGACGTCGACGAATGCGCGGGCTGGCAGTCAGCGTGTGAACGAGACGACAGACAAAGATATCATATCATATGTATACTGGGAGTTATCGCACTCATGCGCGCGCGGTAGAAGTTGTACTTCTTGTCCTGTATATCAAACAATTATATTTTGGTTCATATTTATAAAAAATAAAAATATTCATTTCCTCGTAAAAAAGTCCCCACTTCCACCTAAAACTCGGGCCCCCAGGATGTTGCAACCCCTTAATGTGTGTAGATCTCGCCGAGTTTTACTAAATCTTTTGCCTTTATATCGGAAGCTGAATACCGGAAGATCATCACATCATCTAGTCTCGCTACGCTCCCGTCTTTGGCGTCCTCGGTTTTACTCTATTATTTTATTTAAACACCTTCACTTGCTCCCGGAGCTTGTCTCCACTGAGAAATACAACATACAACCGCAAACATTCTTTCGTTCAACGCATCCGCTACGCTTCCCTGAAGACTTGCCCAAGCTGGGTCCACCATTATTTTAGTCATTGTGACTTTCGATAGTTCCTGGCTTATTTACCATGGTTTAATTTTCAAGAGACAACTTACTTTTAAAAATCACAATCAAACGTGAATTAAGTAAATAGTAATCTCTCTTTAATCGCGGTTAAACCGTTACAGACTCCACCGCGATCAGTGAATATCCGCGAAGTAGGTTAATTAATAAATTGAATATTTTCGTAGTCAGCGCATAGAAAACCTATTTATTTTATGTAGCAACCAGACGCCGACACTAAAAACTTCAATCCATTATACGTTACGCGAATATCGCCCTTTCAAAATGTTGAGCATTTTAGAGCGCCGCGCGCCGATAAGGTCGAATTTCGGTTGCCACCATATTGCCCCTGCCAAATATTGTGCGTTATTTCGGGTAATTGTACTCTATACTTTATGAGAACAATAAAGTACGCGAAAATACTTTACTTCACATGATTTGATTTCTCTGGGATTCATTTTACTTATAACATACAAAAAAAATTGATCGTTGAAATTTTTGCGTAAAACGGAACGAGAGAGTTACCGGGGTCGATGACTATCGATTGTTGCCGAATAGGTTCGATAATTGATGATATACCCTGTGGCGGTCGCCACATAAACGCTCGTTTTTTAATGCAACCTAACCTCAAATGTCAACTTAGTCAATGTCGTGGTAAAAATTTCTCGTTTGTTTTGTATAAGGCGGATTGAGTGTAGTTAAAATACGATTAATTGGTTTTATAGAGTTTTTTCTGTGATGAATAGCAAATGGCGAGACGAAAGAAACAAAGCGGCTCTGAATCTGATAAAAATGAATGACTTATATACTTTAACTTAGATAATATAGACTGAAAACATGCTGTGCAGTTGTTTAGTAGTGATAATTATTTGTTAATAGTTACTAAAAGTAATGAAAAATATGTTTTTAAGCAAAATAAAAAAGTAAAATACATCGTACTTTATTTTGACACAATGTACTTTTTTCTATTACCTTTATTAACCAATGTTCTTTATTTGCACAAAAAAAAGGTGGCAACCCTAGTTGCAAGGCAAAAAGTGCTTCCACCGAACGTTGACTAAGTGACTCGCCGCATTTGAGAACGTTTCGAGAAATATTTTAAAATAAATAGTGGAGACTTTATAAAAGTGGTAAAATATAAACTATTCTGGAGTGCAGGGACCGAGCATTTATACGGGCGTTGAAAAATTATTTTAATACGTAATTGTTGATCTTATATGAATCCTGAAATGCAATTAGGACCTTTAAAAATATAAATTATACAAAAAGTCATATAAAATTTGAAAAAAATCACGATAGAGTGAAGCCGCGAATGTCGAAGCGCGAAGTGGCGAAGGATTACTGTAATTCAATATTTAAGTAATTACATTTAAATTACGATTGAAGACCAGTTTCACAATTAGGTAATTAGAAATAATATTTTCCATAAGTATAAATTCTCTTTAACTATGGTTACACAAATAACAAATAATTACAGTAATAGCTTATAGATTAACTACAGTTACGTAGATCTGTTGGGTGCGTGTCCACGAGGCCAATAAATTCAGCGTCTCATCAGCCCTGATGATGGACCCTGCAATGGGATCCAAAACATCAGCCAGAGAGGTCAGATATCTGTACTGTGTCTCTGGACACGCACCATTAACATTAACATATTTTATGGTTATTGGCCGAAATCATCCTCAACTTTAGCCAACGTTTTCGTGCGAAAACTATTTCACATTTCACTATTGGAATCATTCTGCCTCAAGCAAGTTGTTTCAAAATTATGAAATCACTTTGCTACAAGAAAATTGTAGTTTTCGAAATTAGGAATCACTTTTCCCCGAGCAAATTGAAGTTTCTGAAATTAAGACAGTTGCCTTAAGGTACAGATACACATGCTTCTTTACTGGCATGCTAATGAGCATGCCACTAATAAGCATGCCCTAACAACTGTACACACTTGCTCATTACTGGCATGCTTATTAGTGGCATGCTCATAAATAAGCATGCCCAAAGCTAACAATCAAACACACATGCTTATTAGTGGCATGCTCTTGTCATAGAATAGAGACGCTCTTGTTCAAAATGGAAACTTTGCAAACTGAAATAGAAAATTCAAGTGAACCAATAAATCAAAAAAGTTCCCTAGTTTCCATCCGCACATTTTTGATTTTAGTTCATATAATTTTTATTGTAAGATTTGAATCATTCATGCCTATTAATAAAGTTTCGTAAACATTATTTTTCACTATATTATTTTTACACAACGGTGACCGAGTATTCCACAGACATTCGTGATTCCTATAATAAGTCACGAAAAGTAATGTTTTATCATCTCCCAACGCGCCATATTTGTTTCATCTGTCGCGGACTGAGAAGATCGCATTGATAATACTAGCCGCGAAGCCCGCGAATGACATAAGCATGCTCATAAATAAGCAAGTCTGTTCACACATGCTCCAAAGATACCCCTTCTCTATGGTGAATGACAGTGGCATGCTTATAAATCAACCGGCGGTTGATTTTTGAGCATGCCACTAGGTGGCATGCTCAATTCTAGCAATGTGCGTACACACATGCCACTAATAAGCATGCCACTGTCAAAGTCGATACTGCGCATGCTCACGTGCCACTAAATAAGCATGTGTATCAGACGCCTTAAGCATTTTATATCGGTATTTTGTGTTCTATTCGGGATCTAGACCACGATTTAGGTTCGGTAGAGTTGCGTTTATAAAAAACGTGATTGATGAAGAAAATGAGAAAAATGGTTACATTCCATAATTAACAAACTTCAAATATTACTAACATATATTTTGCCAATTAGTTTTAACTATTTTAAATCTTAACGACCTATTAAAACTCTCAGAGGCATCAGTACACTGATACATTATGTCACATTATGCGTAATAACACTCACACTGATCCAATTGAATCTTTACGTGAAATGTACTCTACGAATGGTACCCAAACTCATTTTGCCTCAAGCAAATTGTCTGGAATCACGTTGCCTTAGTCAAATTTTAGATTACACATTTTGATTTAGTTTTTTCTTGCCCCGCATATTAACAAACGTAGTCAGGATTGCCTCACCCAGAATTTACCATCATTACATTATTTTCTATTTAGGTGTACAAATATAATAATTGTCTCTCATAGATAATAAATAAATATACAATATGAACATTAATCAAGATATATTATAGATGTCTCATAAAGACGAAATTGAGAGTGTTCATAGGGCTTACGACCTATCGTACGGCTGGCTTGAGTGATCACTTTACACAATGTGACGTTTACCATTTCCACCCACGATAGAATACCACATCTTGTTGTATATACATATATTTAAATTTTACAACCCGTTTCACATGTATCTTGTAATTTTCACTAGCGACACCGACGTCCAAAGCTTTTTCATTCCCCTAATCAATGTGTATATGAGATTTCTCTGAATCATTGACATAACACTAGAATACGCCTGAAAACTATTTCAATTTTTAGTTCCTTTTTAGACCTTTTTAATTTGGACAAACTCAAAATATTCTGAATGTGAACATTTTTTTTTAAATACAAGTTTGGACATGACTGCTGAGGGATCTCCATGAAGGTCCAGTATTTTTGACCGGGGCTTATAACGGGCGGTTGGGCAAATTACACGGAACATTTTCATGCATGTAGGCTAGGCGCGCACTACGAAAACCCTGCGGCAGAATGCCGTATAAAAAGTGATCAGCTTCAAAATGGATGAAGTAGGGGAGACCTAGGAGAGTTGTGACAGAGGACAGTTGTGACACAGACGATTTCTCGAAATTTATGGGCGTTAGCGAACTGGTAATACTGCGTATTTACCGCTTTTTTGATGCATGATTTGACGCAGTTTGCACCGGCGACTTAAGCCATGTATTCACTAGGGGACAAATCGCGAAACATTCCGCTCGACATGTCGCATCAACATCTACGCTCATGTTTCGGGGACAATGACGCGATCATTTGACGTGTACACACCGGGACTCGCATATCTTGTCGCGGAAATGAGGTTATGGATGACAGCTGCGGTATCTCATTTGGCGAAAACGGGGTTCCGCGCAATTCGAAATGTTTTTTTGGGTCGCAATTTCAAATTAACGAGGTTTTACTGTAGTAAATTGAATATTATTAAAAACAAGGTCCTTTTTGCAAATAATTATTGTTTTCCACGTCACGGAAATGTGGCCCTAGGAGGTTATGATGTCAACTGCGTATCTGTTTATATTAATGAGTTTATCGAAATGTAAGAGGAGAAAAAAGAGGAGAATGCGAAATTCTTTACTGCAAAGAAAAAGAAGGACGGACATTCTATGCGATCTTCGATCGATACAGCTCGATGAGTTCAAGAACAATTTCATTTCCCCACACTGTCATCTTGACAGATACAGCGCATGCGTATTCACTTGTAAACATACCACGTGGTACTGACGCTCCGCGGAATGTTGCAGTGAGTACGCTCGGGTACCGTGCGCATGGCAACGTTGCCACGGCACGTAGAAATGCCGCGCTATGTTGTGCGCGAGGTCGCGGAACAGTGCACGACGTTGCAACGTCACGTAGACTCTATGCCGCGCGTGCTGTTGAGGGACAATTTGTCCCCTAATGAATACATGGCTTTACTGTGAGTGGTTGTGAGTATACATCAACTGGGCAAAAAAAATCACGAAAAGTAAGTTTTTCGTTAAAATTTCCATTGATTATTATTCATTGTGTATTATGTTTCTGATATTGCGTCCTTTACTCCGATATACTTTATCTATTCAACCTTTATGGTACGATAATGTATTTTAAGTTTCGACACGTGTTTTGAAGTTATAAGCAATTATACTGAACATAGCACGAATTTTTGCAGCGAGGCGAGTTGTGACCACTCTCCTACATTACTTTTTTATCAACTTCTGCTTGACGTGGTAAGTAGGTATATCTATTCTTTTTTGTTTCAGAATGCCTAACAAATATGTTAGAAAGACTAATAGGGGTATGGCTAGTAGAGAAATGTACGATCTAGCGTACGAGGAGGTTGTCTCGAGGGGACTCCACCTAGAAAAGGGAAGAAAACGAATAGATGTCAAATAAAATCTGCTGTGCTTACGGACACACCTATCAAATATGCAATTGCTACTATAGAAGCAAATAGAAATATGAAGAACGTAAAAAAGCGTATTTTTAGCGAGGATAAGAAGAAACTTACAAAGGGAAAAGGAAAGCAAACACACAAAACAAAAAGAGTGAATGACGATGATGATGATTATGATGATGCGGATTTTTTTTGCTTATGTTGTCTCGAACCGTTTGGCAACAGCAGATCTAATGAGACTTGGGTCCAGTGCATCGAATGTCGGGGATGGTCATACGAAGACTGCACTAAAGATGACTCCAAATACATTTTCCATAATTGTTTATCAGACTACCTAGATCTTGCGGGGAAATTAATGTTTAACTGGATTTTGATCTCATGTTTTATTCCAATATCTAAAACTAATTATAAGAACATCAATGATGACTGATTAAACATAAGAATAACTTTTTAATTTTTTAAGTTTATAAAAAGTTGACTTTATTATTTTTTTATAGTGCCAAAGACTAATTAATGAAGTTATATATTGAACAAAAAATGTTTTTACAATACAAATATTATTTTCACTAATAGTAATTGTTTTAACTTAATTATGCTCCTTTAAATGACCACATGCCTTCTAGTCACAACTCACCTTGACCTGTGTCACAACTTACCTCGGTACTAGGCGGGTTGTGACACGCGCAGTTGTTTTAGTTTTTATCGATTTACTCATTGGTTTTTATTTATTTTCTAATTCTTATGTTAATTCTATTTAATGAAAAGAACAAGCTATTAAATGTCGTAGATTTCGTAGAGGTAATATTATTTTTAGCCGAGATATGTGAGGTAACGTAAAAATTGTCACAACTCTAAAGAAATTTTGACAAACCTCTCCCCACAATATTTGTTTAATGTTTCTATCACTGTATTATTTGAAGTGATATCATATCAGTGGCGGTCTTCTCTCAACATCCGTAATTAGCATTTCAGATCAGCAGAATTATTGCTCGTAGCCATTGTTCTTTCGCATAAAATATTGCATGGTAACGGCGAAACGGCGCGTAGTGCGCGCAGTTAAGGTACAGATACACATGCTTCTTTACTGGCATGCTAATGAGCATGCCACTAATAAGCATGCCCTAACAACTGTACACACTTGCTCATTACTGGCATGCTTATTAGTGGCATGCTCATAAATAAGCATGCCCAAAGCTAACAATCAAACACACATGCTTATTAGTGGCATGCTCTTGTCATAGAATAGAGACGCTCTTGTTCAAAATGGAAACTTTGCAAACTGAAATAGAAAATTCAAGTGAACCAATAAATCAAAAAAGTTCCCCAGTTTCCATCCGCACATTTTTGATTTTAGTTTATATAATTTTTATTGTAAGATTTGAATCATTCGTGCCTATTAATAAAGTTTCGTAAACATTATTTCTCACTATATTATTTTTACACAACGGTGACCGAGTATTCCACAGACTTCGTGATTCCTATAATAAGTCACGAAAAGTAATGTTTTATCATCTCCCCAACGCGCCATATTTGTTTCATTTGTCGCGGACTGAGAAGATCGCATTGATAATACTAGCCGCGAAGCCCGCGAATGACATAAGCATGCTCATAAATAAGCAAGTCTGTTCACACATGCTCCAAAGATACCCCTTCTCTATGGTGAATGACAGTGGCATGCTTATAAATCAACTGGCGGTTGATTTTTGAGCATGCCACTAGGTGGCATGCTCATTTCTAGCAATGTGCATACACACATGCCACTAATAAGCATGCCACTGTCAAAGTCGATACTGCGCATGCTCACGTGCCACTAAAGAAGCATGTGTATCAGACGCCTTAAGCGAGTTGTAAAAATCATGTTACAGACTTTTCGCCGTTGCGGTATTTTGGCGCCAAGTGCGCGCAATATAATTCAAAACCCTTTGTTACAATGCGACATTATGCCGTGCGGCGAAAAAATCATAGTGCGCGCCTAGCCTCGAGCCACGTATTCACTAGGGGACAAATCGCGCATTAACTCTACGCTCATGTTTCGGGGACAATGACGCGGTCACTTGTCGCGGAAATGTCGCTCAAAAGGGTTGTGATGATTATCGTATCTGTTCGGGCAAAATATCGGTTAGTCTCTGGTCAGGAACAGGACAGTTACGAATCGGTCCTAAATGTAGACATTATAGCAAAATATGATATGCTATTCCGAGAAGCTGAGGAGATCTTTAATAAATTGGAGTCAATTTTGGCGTAGTTCCTAGTTCCAAGTGGATCAAGTACATCATCAGAGGGGAGTTTATTACGGCTGCCAAAAATAAATTTACCTAATTTTAATGGCAACATTTTTCCGTGGCCCAGTTTTATAATGTTATTTAATTCATTGGTAATGACCCGGAAGGACGTTTTCAAAACGGAAAAATATCATCATCTGATGTCTAATCTCACAGAGAAACCGCGTTCTCTTATTATGCATTAACCAGTCGTTGATGGCTCTTGAGATATCGCGATGGAAATATTAAAGGGTCGCTATGAAAACGTTCGTTTGTTGGCAGATTCCCACGTTTCCAGAATTTTAAACTTACCGGTTTTACCTAAATCAAGTGTGGGATTGCGGGCCAAGATACTGAACCCTTTATTAGAGTCAACCCGGGCCTTGAACAATTTGGGCATGCCTACCGAACATTGGTCGTACTTTTTGTTGTACGTTGAGTTGTTTAAGGTACCTGCTGAGGTCAAAACTCAATTTGAGCTTCAATACGGTGAGAATGTTTCCCAGATACCTACATTCAATCAATTGATTGATTTCCTACAAAATGAAACGGCTGCCGGTTACGTGGAATCGCCTAGTCATTGCAATATAGAATGTAGTCGAAAGTTTGTTCACGTTGCAGAAAACAATTATAACTCAGTTTTTCCATTAGACAGTCGGTGTATATATTGTGGCTTTTCAAAACATTTTATTAATAATTGTTACAAATTTGGGAAGTTGAATATTGTTGCTCGAAGAGATTGGATCCGTCAACAAAATTTGTGTTTTAAATGTTTCGGAAACCATACGGCAGCAAATTGCAATCGAAAAATTCTAAGCCTATCATGTGGGCATGATGGTCATGATACTTTAATATGTCGACAAACCAATTTAGGCAATTGGCGTGCGGCTACCTCCTCTTATAGGAATCCTCCGCGTGATTGGAATGTATATGTTAATTACGGACGACGAGAGGACCCCAGAATAAATACGGATGAAACAACGAAGATACACTCTCGGAGGTCAGACAAGGAGGCCCTGTGAGATCTCTTCAACAAACGCGGTTTTTTGAATAGCAATTACAGGCGAGTAATGTCGCAACGTCACTAAAATTATCGGACAACGTAATGTTACCTACGGTTCTACTTAAAATCAAAACGTCACGCAATGAATTCATACGTGCGCGGGAATTACGATTATTATATTTACGATTATTGGACCTCGGTTCACAGGGTACCATATTTGATTTCGCTGTCTTCGGTCCAGGACGTTCGGCAACATTTGACAACTCGGTGTCAACTAATATTTCGGAGAATTTTTCTGGCATTTCTCTTATCGAGGCGGTAGAGAAATTTTGGCGATCTGAAGAGCCACCCCGGGTAAAGGTGACTGATCCTGCGAATAAGGAATGTGAACGGTTTTTCACTTCATGACGCCCACGTCACGTGGTAAATATATGGTTCGGTTGCCTCTTTTAGCAGATCATCGGCGGCTAGGGGATTCAAAGCAAACGGCTTTAAAACGGTTCATGTCCATTGAGCGTCGGATGCAATGACAACCTGAATCGGATAGTTTTACTTATCGGTTAAATTTAAATTTGGGAAATACGGTTACTTGGCGGAACATATTGTCTACGGTGGCTAGATTATTTGATCTACTTGGTTGGATTTTCCCAATTGTATTTAATATTAAGCTCCCGTTGCAATCATTGCTTGCTAGCAGTGATAACTCACGGAAGGTAGACTGGGATGCCCCAGCACCTGATGGAATTATTCGGGAATTTCAGAGGATATGGCAGGATTTGCCTACCTTTCTCGGACACTAAATTGATTCAGCTATCTCGGTATCAGCAGATCCAAAGATGTCTCAACACTTTTGGGCAAGATGGAGAACCGAATATCTCCATACTCTAAAGCTGCGATATAAGTGGACCACGTTAACGGAGTCTTCTAAACTGGATGACTTAGTCTTAATCAAGTAAGATAATTTATTTCCTATGCAATGGAAACGCGGTCGTTTAACAAAATTATTACCTGGTAAGGATGGGATTATTCGGATCGCGGAAGTAAGAACGCAGAATGGTGTCTTACTAAGACCTATTTCCAAATTGTGTCGACTTCCTTTGGACGGTTAGTAACCAAGGCGGGGCTTGGTTAGGTGGCGGGATGTTCGGGCAACACATCGGTTAGTCTCTGGTCAGGAACTTTATAAAAAGAAATACCTACGAGCGCGGAGTTCTCTGTGTGTGACAGTTGCTACGAGACAGATTGTTTTGGGACATCTAGAATCAACGGTTGAATTTGGTCGCGGCGGATTTAAGCTATAAAATATAATTAAACATTTGGTGTGTTAAAGTGGTACTTTAGGCGGATTTGGTAGCTACACGGAAGAGAGCGGAGATCGGACGGAGAAAGACGCCAAAGTTCCTGCAAACTAGTAAGTGGCGTCTTTCATATCTAGAGAGCTTCTAGTTCAATTTTTCCCTGCAGGAAACCCGAATCAGAGTAACTTAAAATCATAAAATTGCTCCAACAGTATCTATTTATTCTAAAAAGTTTATCGAAACGTAAGAGCAGTGGCTGCGAAAGTATTTACTGTAAAGGAAAAGAAGGATGCTTATTCTATGCTATCTTCGAATGTCTGATGGATCATTTGTCAATTTCATTCGAATGACAACAACTGATTTTAAAAATTTATTACAAATGATCGAGCCAAGCAAGATACAATATTACGGAACGCTGTTTTATATCATATCATATAGCACGTGTAACTGTAGCGCATGCGTTTCAGCTAGTCAACATAACACGTGGTAAGGACGCGCGGTTCGATGTCCCCGTGCGCTCGCTCGGGCCGCGTGCTCACGGCAACGTTTCCGCGGCACGTAGAAATGCCGCGTGTGATATTGAGTGACAGTTGTCCCCTAGTGAATGCGTGGCTTTACGGACGTTTATCGAATGAGCGAATATTTTACAAAGCGAAAGTGTTGCGCGGGCGCCTCAGCCGTCGTACCCAAGCTGGTTCTGGTGGTAGTACCTCGCCACGTTCCAGTTGTGGGCGGAGCCGTCGCCGGCGTCGTGCTGGTAGCCGCCGTGCTGCTGCGCCTCGAAGCCGGGGCCGCCGTTGGCCGGCGCCAGGTACTGCTGCAGGGACGGGTGCAGGGAGAAGTGCGCCGGGGGGTAGTTGAGGTGGTGGTTGGCGCCGTAGAACGGGGGGAAGATGTCGTAGTTCTGGTGGGGCTGGTGCCTGGCCTGCTCGGGCGCCTGGCCCTGCTGGCAGGGCGGCTTCAGGCACAGGTCCTCGGGGTGGCCGGGCGGCTTGGCGTGCTTGCCGCCCTCCGCGTGGGGCCCGTACGCCATGTTGAACAGCGCGTCGGGGTCGCACACGAACTTGTACACGTAGCGCTCTCCTGGAAAGTAAAGGATGTCGGTTACCGTGACCTTATATCAATAGTTAGGAGATATGCGACATCAATATCGATTACATAGTCACCAACGCATCATCTATGCTTGGTTTTGTCATACGCACATGTAAACATTTCAAAAATATCAGTACCGTCAAGACAATTTATTTCTCATACGTTCGTAGTATTTTAGAATAGGCATCTCAGGTGTGGAATCCAGGTTATGCAGTACACGAAAATATAATTGAAAGCGTCCAAAACATTTGCCTAAGATACCTAGACCTCCGTTCATTTAGATCTCATTTTAGCAATGACTCTGCGAAGTTTTTTAACATGCAGACCCTAACTCGTCGAAGAAACATAGCTGACGCGGCGATGCTATTCAAAATAACACACAATCTAGTTAATAGTCCGAAACTTCTTCAACGAATATCTTACCACATCCCAACTCGCAATAACAGGCATTCACCTACTTTTCATCTCCCCTTTTGTAAGACCAACTCAAAACAAAACTCCTGTATGTACAGATCCACAAATTCATTTAACACAAACTACCACCACATTGACATTTTCAACTCAACAATAAGAAACATAAAACAAACAATATCTACACTACCGCACCCAAACTAATTCGTACATAATATCTTCCCCTCTACTCCCGTCCCACATTTCCCTACACCCTCTCCACTCGCTGTTAAAGTAAGTTAAAGTAAATTACTTTATTCAGTAGAAAATTTCTATTGGCATAAT
>JADDOH010012666.1:0-45236 GCA_016648135.1 Agrypnia vestita
GACTGGTGTCTAATGATGAGGATCCCACGTTGCGGCTACATGAGCCGGATTATTATGATGTTTACTGCTGATTAAAGGGCTGAATGAACTAACTGGATGACTGGAAAAGACTCTCCCTTGAGCGCGTCAGTCAGAGCCATGTTAGCATCGCCAAATATAGTTGATGTGATTGATCCCACGGTGTAGTCTTATTGACTAGAGATATTAAATGATGGTAAAACAGCATGATTATTACAGTTGATTGTGAAGTTCCTGATATGTTTCTCGCTGGCCGGGAAGTGAGAACCCCGAAGGTCTCTGTATACAGCAAGTTAGAAAAGGTGGTGAATGATGAGAATGATGATGATAGTAATGCCATCGTGCTCCTGAATGCGGTCCCGATCATAAAGTTGATTGTTAAACTGCTGACAGATCTCGTTCATTAAAGCGGTCCCGAGCATAAGTATTGATTGTCGAACTGCTACCTGCATCTTATAATTTCTCGTTCATGATGAACGTCCTATCTCGTCCTTGAGTACGGAGTTATTACATTCACATACATTCATAACCAGAGCCCGAGCTCGTCGCACCAAGGGGACTGAAAAGACGTGAGAGGTTCTTCCCCTTAGATGTTAGAGGGGTAACCGCATCAAGACCTTCAGACCATCCTGTAATTCTTGGCTTTAAAACCCAGTCACAACCGGGTAGATACAGTTAAGATGGCCCTACCTAGTCCCTGACCTAAGGTGTCTCTCCAATCTAATCAGACTCCATAGCCGAGAACGCGCGCTCCGACATTCGACCCTGTATTGCCACGCGAGTAGATCCAACTTCATCTTTTTCCACAATCGAAATTCTGCCTCCCAAGATCACGGGGCGTGAAAGACGTACGACTCCCCGCCTCCCGACCATGAAGAGACGAACTTCCCCATTCGGTTCTCGTTCATTATCCCATTTATAATCCCCGCGTGCCTAACCTTAAGAGTCTAGCGCCGGTAATAAGATCTCATTATGCTACGTTGGAAGTTAATATTGCACAACCGGGCGAATACCTATTTTCCGCGAACCTATTCAATTTGTAAAACGCAATAATATGTATTTATATATGTTAGTAAAACGTTTGAAATGCAGAATGCACGTATGATGACCTCGCTTCTATCCTAAAGATAATTAAGATATAATCCCGACGTTACGTCCCGACATCAGTACTAATTTGTTTCCGCGTCCGTTACCGTCGGCTCTGAACCCACGTAATGAAATGAATAGTGACCATGTGACAATGACAAATTATATAGCACGAACATTCAATTTGTTACACATAAGAAAACATCAGGAATAAATAATATTAAAGGTTCTTATCTTAGTTCTGTAGTTGGTCTGCTTCCGAGATGGCATCCAGATCCGAAGTCATATAACGGGTCCTCTCCAAAATTGGGCAATTACCAGCGCCTGTGTAGCCCTTATTTCCCTTGTATATATATTTTAATATCAGCGCCTGTAAAACTGTATTAGATCCTAGAAACAAGAAAACTATTCCCTCTACGCCGAGCACATACAGAACATAAACCCCTTCAATCTAGTTCATCCACGGTTAAGCAAAAAGGCGAAAGAATAGTAATAGTAAAAGGTCCGAACAGAAGTTGAAGTTCTCTGTAAACTGTCCATATCCTCTAGTAGCGCCTGTGTTTTCCAATAACAACTTTCCAGTCATGTATTTAACATAACGTCCTCCTTGTGTGTATGTGTGCTGCAATATCTGCCATCCAGTTAATGGTTCCCAAAATAGTGTTTTCCTTGTATATATATTTCAATATCAGCATCTGTAAAACTGTATTAGATCCTAGAAACAAGAAAACTATTCCCTCTACGCCGAGCACATACAGGACATACACCCCTTCAAACTAGTTCATCTACGCCGTACAGTGATATCACATGCAGACATAAACAATATAATTACAAGTATGCTTGCGTCCCGCCGACTGGACGCCTGTGTTTTCCAATAACAACTTTCCAGTCATGTATTTAACATAACGTCCTCCTTGTGTGTATGTGTGCTTCAATATCTTCCATCCAGTTAATGGTTCCCAAAATAGTGTTTTCCTTGTATATATATTTCAATATCAGCACCTGTAAACCTGTATTAGATCCTAGAAACAAGAAAACTATTCCCTCTACGCCAAGCACATACAGGACATAAACCCCTTTCAAACTAGTTCATCTACGCCGTATAGTGATATCACAAGCAGACATAAACAATACAATTTCAAGTATGCTTGCGTTCTCCCCCACCTTGGTGGAAATATTCGCATTCGTATTCACCGAATAGTAGGCCTGATATTCGTATTCATGAAGGTAGTATTCGTTGCATCAAGGTTATTATATTTACAATTATGTTCAAGTTCCCCCACCTTGGTGGAAATATTCGCATTCGTATTCACCGAATAGTAGGCCTGATATTCGTATTCATGAAAGTAGTATTCGTTGCATCACTCTCAATAATAAAATCATATAGATAAATAATTACGGTAACTCATAAAAATATGATATTACTTATATTAAACGAACAAAGCAAAACAATCTGTCATATAAGTAAATAACGTGATCACGGAAGACCGAAGGTTAACTACCCCTGAACAAACCGCGAACTGCCCACAATAATGGCAAATGTTGTAGAAACATTTCAAATATCTAATATTGAATGAGTAAAAACAATGTCATATGAATAACTATCGCGATTACGGATGGCCGAAGGTTAACCACCCCTGAACACACCGCGAACTGCCCACAATAGTGAATAATGTTCTAGAAAACATTTCAAGTATCTAATATTGAATGAATAAAGCAATGTCATATGAATAACTATCGCGGTTACGGATGGCCGAAGGTTAACCACCCCTGAACACACCGCGAACTGCCCACAATAGTGAAAAATGTTCTAGAAAACATTTCAAATATCTAATATTGAATGAATAAAACAATGTCACATGAAAAACCATCACGGCTACGGAAGACCGAAGGTTGATCTGATCTAACCGCAAACGACCCACAATAATGGAATATGTTGTAAAAAAAAACATTTCAAATATCTAATATTGAATGAATAAAAACAATGTCATATGAATAACCATCGCAATTAATTATTTCTAAACAATATGTACAATAGGAAATACGTTTTTATAAGAACTCGATAGGAATAAATCGTGTTTAAAACGATTGCATAATGATACGCAATACAAACATGAAACGAGTTCAAATAAACCACACATTCATGTTTTAATAAAATAAATATAAAATCCAGATGCATTTTTAAAATATATTATTTGTAGGGAATTCCTCGTACGATTTGAATCTATATCACGCTTACAATCGTGATATCAAAACCACATAATACTCCGAATTATCCCCAAGATAACACAAATCATATAGAAATCCGTGTATTCAATCGCCAGCATAGATAACAAAGCATTCGTTAGCATAAGAATACATCCGCCCTGAAGAACCTCTCGCACATTCCGAACCTCGCGACATTGAATATACATAATTATACTGAATTTTAAAACCCACGAACAAACACGAAACACCCTTCGTCAGTAAAGTATTCCATTTTAAAGCCTTTATATCTTTGG
This sequence comes from Agrypnia vestita, assembly GCA_016648135.1. Taxonomy (NCBI): domain Eukaryota; kingdom Metazoa; phylum Arthropoda; class Insecta; order Trichoptera; family Phryganeidae; genus Agrypnia; species Agrypnia vestita. Next base: position 3,606 of record JADDOH010012666.1, read on the forward strand.
TAATATATGAATATCAAATTTAAGTGATTTTTCATATGAACAGCGACAGAATTATATATTTCATAAGCGTTATGCAATAATTTGAATAACTATCACAGTCGCCATATTACGATTTGTATATTGAATCTGAAGCGCGTATAGTAATAATTATCCCTAGGCCCAAAATACGTAACAAAACAATCCACAACATGTATCAATAATTGTTACGATCCAGAAAGTTCTAAATTGAATACACGAAAAAGGCAATAGAAATAAATAATATTGAAAATGCTTAGCTGTTCACTGTTCCAATTCTCTTTGAATTATTATCAACCTCTGGCTTTTTCCTCGATCCAGCCAAATTATCTTCCTTACTTCGGACTCTCCTCGACAAAGCCTCCGCCGACCTTCAAGCTGAAAACTCAAGTGCCGCTTTCTAATTTGTAACGCCTAAAAATAGTCCCTATCTCGCGCCATCTTTGATTCCAACTCGCGTGTAAAAGTCAAAGTCTAACTCTGAGAAAGCCTCTGATTGGCCGAATTCGTTCCGCGGACAAATGTTCCTGACTGGCCAGATTCGGTGCTAACGGCGCACCTGTAATTGGTCCATCTCGTTAAACAAAATAACATAAAGCCTGCTTTACACGCCCGCGTGCAGAAATAATAAAGCTCGCCCGCACCTACTTATCCGGCAAATATTTAATTATAGAGTATTTAACGGGTTGTGAAGCTTCTCTTTATTATAAACTTTAGCAGATAGATATTTTCGTATAATTTTTCAGCAATGTCTATTTGAATAGGCCAATATCGTTACAACATGAACCGTTTTATTTGTAAATACTGTTGAAACTGTCTGAATATAATATTCCGCTTGGCGTCGTCTTTTGATATATTTATTATTTTATTTTATTTAATCGTAATTTATATTTTTATAAAATTTTTGTATGTATTTTATTATTATTATATTAGTGGCGGTTTTTTTTTTCAGTTGGAAATTTCTTCCATACAACCACACGATTCAGCGGAATAATTGAAATGGATTTCCGGTATCAATGTATTGTATGTATTTTATTATTATTATATTAGTGGCGGTTTTTTTTTTCAGTTGGAAATTTCTTCCATACAACCACACGATTCAGCGGAATAATTGAAATGGATTTCCGGTATCAATGTATATATCTGGCAACAGGATTGGCTCCATGATAACGCGGCGAGTGGGAGTTGGGTGGAGACAAGAATGGTTTAATCTGCATTTTGGGAAAAGTAAAATTGCTTCACTCTGCTTTTGAAGATAGCAATGGCCTGTGCTGATGTAATTAACGTATATGCACAGTCGATTCTATAACCTCGCCGACTCCACTTTCAATGAGAAGCTGAAGACTTTAGTAATATGAATGGGAATAGATAATGAAGTACTGTCAGTTGAATGGAGTAGAAGACGTCGATGAAATTAATTAAAGTTTAATTCAGATTTCGCGTTTTGATTTGAGTGAGGATTAAAAACGATGTTATGAAGTAGAGATTAAACATGAATATTATGGTGTTGTCGAATTTATTTATTTATTTGTTTATTAATCATAAATAAACCAAGCTTTTACAGTACAAGAAAATTACAAGGATTTTTTTAAACCTAACATAAAATACCTTTTTAAGTAAATAATTAAAAAATAATAATAGAAATAAAACATATTTAAGAAAAATGACCAAATTTATATATAAATAATAAAGTAAAATAAAAATAATTAAACGAATATGCTAGATAAATATGATAAGATAAAATAAATCAAAAAAATAAATATAAAAGATACAGTTAAAACATATTTAAAAGGGAAATGAACAATAATAAGGAATTGAAGGCCATTGGAGAAGACTGCGGAAAGACTGAGATGTGATCGACTTTTTTGATGTTGATGATGAAACGGATATAGTGTTGTAACTTGTCATCGCCGGAACGGTACATTACCAATTTTTTGAAAACTTAACAGATTTTGTTAAAACCAGTATAATTTAATGCGGATCAATTTCAATACGACTGTATCGTCACGACAGACGTAAATTACGTTTATAAATTATTTTTAAAATTGAAAAATAGGTCATTACTAGTGGAAGATTCGCTTGTTTCTTTTGATATTGTCTAGTTGTTTGTAGGAGAAAAACTTAATGGAGATGGATTTTATTCTATTACCTACAGTAGAATAAATAACATCGCACTGGATTTTCTAATTTCATTTAAGTACTAAAAGACATTTAAAATCTTCATAATTTCCAAAGATAATATTTTCTGAGAATTTTCATAATTTTCATAGTCGAGAGATTATTTTTAAGCAATGTTTGCGATCGAATCAAAATAATTATCAATTAAAAAAGAATACTTTTGAATTACCAAGTCGCCCCAAAAGTATAGATTAAACAGTAAAATTAATTGTCCGGGGTCCATGAACAAAGATTTATTGTTGTTTTGTGCTAAACATTAAAGTGAATGTGGAAATTCGTCTTGTGTAAAACTAACGCTGAAATTAAGTCAGTCCAAGTTTTAAGTTAAGCATTAAAGTTTACAAATAATTTTGCGAAATGCGACCTCCTCTGCTTGAGCACAAAGGATTCCTTAATTAAAGAGAATGTGTTAGTCGTTCAGCCAGGGGTTGAAGATGATAGGGGATGGGGCTACGTTTTGAGGCTTTTAATACACAATGCACCCCTTTCAGTTTACTCAGACGAATTAAACGAGACGAGGGAAAAATTTAGAGCAATTTAATTACTGCGGAGATGTTTCTAAAAAAGAAAAATTAAATTCAAGAATATTAAATTTTTTAAACTTGTTCATTGTTTTGATAAATGTTGGACGGAGATAAGATTAAAAAATATATAAAATGAGATGAAAAATAGTTAAGTGTACACATCGTGTGCCTTCATTTATACCCTGTGTGGCCAGCCAGTACTCTGATACGACACGGTGTTGCAAGCCAATACTTAACCACAAAATCAACACTCACAAAAAAACATCAGCTCTGATGTTGCACAGCCCACCATGAGAACATGACAGAATACCCCAGAAAACTCAGACCAGCGGTGTAATGTGTTCAAATAATAACGAACCTTTATTTTTTCTGTCAAAACAAATGTCACACGGGAGGTGTCCTTTGGTTATATGTAAGGTAAATTAGTGGGCATGCCTGAATTTTTCGACCGGAAGAATGCGCCGGTCACTGGCAATCAGCCTCTGAGTGAAGAGGTATGTTTGTGTCGGATTGTAAATTGTAGAGAAATGGCAGAACGACGTGGATAATGACAGCATTAAATTTTGCCAAATGCTTGGAGATACCCATTCGCAAGATACAACAGGCTTTTGGTTATACTGTTGATCATGTGCTAACTTTCGTCATGCAGGATCATCGTATCACAGTCCAAGAGCTTGCGAACGAGGTGGGGGTAAGCATTGGATCGGTACAATCAATTTTGACTGAAGAGTGTCCGAAAAATTTGTGTCGAAGTTGTCAACTCTATCACGAAAATGCACCCGCCCATTCTTCGCATTTTATTCAGACTTTCTTGACCAATCAAAGCATTTTCCTAGTTTATTAAACTCACTTCTCTTCCGGCATGGCTCGGTATGATTTTTGGCTATTCCCCATATGGAAAATACCACTGAAAGGGACCCGATTTGAATCAAGAGAATACAATATGCGAAACGCGACGGCCCAGCTGAAAACCATGCCAATATGTAAGAATATATTTTAATTTTCGATCATGTGACTTTCTGAAGTGTTGAAACATAAGTTTCAATTTTATGGGTACTTATTCAAATATTAGGTCCTTACATATGAAATTGACGTTTAGTATGGGAGGAACATAAAGCCGATTTTTTTTATTATAATATATTTATTTAATCAAAGTATGTACCATTGCTATCTATGCACTTTTGCCATCTCATAGGTAGTTCATCGATCCCTTTACTTAAAAAACCATTCGGACGGGAATCGATAAAATCTTTGAAGGCGGTTTGGACTGCCCCATCGGAGTTTAATTTTTTCCTTTGCAAGAAGTTATCCAAATTTCGAAAAAAATTGTAATCTATTGGGGCAAGGTCCGGAGAGTACGGTGGATGTCTTAGACATTCCAATTGAAGCTCCTCTAATTTGGCAGCCGTCTGTTGTGCAGTGTGTGGTCTAGCGTTATCATGAACCAGCAGTGGCCTAGAGCGATTACCCAGCCTCGATTGTTTAGCAGCTAGCTTTTCCATCATGGTTTGCAGTTGCTGACAATAGACATCTGCCGTAATCGTCTGGCCAGATTTAAGAAAGCTGTAGTGAACGACACCAGCACTAGTCCACCAAACGCTCACAAGTAACTTTTTTGGAGTCAATTTTCGCTTGGGGCATGGTTTGGCTGGTTCGGCAGGGTTCAGCCATTGCGATGAGCGCTTCCGATTATCGTACAGGATCCACTTTTCATCAAAGGTAATGATTCGATTTAAAATCCCTTCATTATTGTGCCGTTGAGTAATGCAACGCAGCAGTCAATGCGCGTTTGTTGATTTGCTTCACTCAATTCGTGAGGTACCCACCTTTCAAGTTTTTTCACCTTACCAATTTGCTTCAAGTGGATTAAAACAGTTTTATCACTAACACCGCAGCCTGCAGCTAACTCGGATGTGTTTTGCGATGGATCCGCTTTCACAATAGCCCTCAATTCTTCATTATCAACTTTGGTCTCCGGCCGTCCACGGGGCTTGTTCTGCAGGTCGAAATTTCCAGAACGAAAACGTTGGAACCAAAAACGCACTGTGTTTTCTTTTGCGGCACCGTCGCCATACACATCATTAATCCTTCGAGCCGTTTCTGCAGCCTGGTGCTACGGTGGAACTCGTACTCGTAAATAACGGGATATTTCAAGTTTTTCATTTTGTAAACTGAGTGACGCAAAGAAAAAAACAATTGAGGAAAAAACAAATGAATTATAATTTTCAAAACACAAATACATGAGTAAATAGCTGTATAAATTTGGATTTGGAATTCCTAACCAAAGAGAAGATATTTGAGATCAAATTTGCCAGTACGGCAAAACGTGAATTTCATATGTAAGGACCTAATATATAGTTGCCGTAGTTTTTTATCATACAAACATTTAGCTTATTTGTATGATGTATTTACATGTTTGGTCATTCTTTCCTCGCATATTTTTTTATCAATACGGTGTTAACAATAATGAAATTTTTTTTTAATCATACAAGCATTTAGCTTATTTAAAAAAATAATTTTGAAAATATAATATAATTAAATTTAAATATAACAGGCTCTTCACCCTAGAAGGCTTTTGTTTCTTTTGTAAAGTTGTGGCTATTTATTATTCGATTTGACTAACTACTTATTCGTATATCGAAAATGGCGGCATTTACCGGCGTGACGCAACCGCCTCTTAAGACGTCCTGTCGGTGACTAAGTTGACATGGAGAATCAACACGATACACTCAATAGTTCGAAAGAGAAAGCAACAAAGTACGTCGTATGAATTGAAACAACTAACAGTAGCCATCTAGGATTAATAAGTTATTTAATGAAGTAATACGATAAAACACCACTATAAATTTAAAAACCTTACACTAAAAAAACTATTAAAATAACAGTTGAACAATGAAGTGTGACAATTAAATAGATAAAAATAAATCTTTTATATAATTCGTGCACTGTAAAGGACATGGTTTCCAAGGATATCGAAACAAGTGAAGTCTGACATACGTGGCTTTAGCATGGGAAATATTATATAAATAAATAATATCAAGTATTTTCAAAATATATAATGTTATCACTTACTCGTATTTAAACGAATTGTTGTTCTCTTAAACTTATTTGATGTCATGGTTTATATATTTTTTGAAAAATAAATAAATAAATAATAATTCGAGGCATTAGCTGAAAAATAAAAGAAAAAATTTGGCCTCAAATGACATCTAGCGGAGGGTTTGCAAGTGGAAATTTAATTTCATAAATCTTTACAAAGCGATGAAGTAATCTGCGGGAACCGGCATGACGTTTTCCCACAGAGCTTATGCCCGTACCAACCACATATATACGAGTTTATAAAACATTTTCCGTTTATTTTCCGGGTAAAAGAAAGCTACCGAGATTTGTCGCAATGTCAGGAGGAATCAGAAAAAATGTCCTGTAGTTAGTCATACTTTTGCTAAGCTATCTTTCTTCGCTCGGTACTCTCTCTGCATGACTAAAAATAATATCTTTTGCTAGCGTTATGTTGTATTTTTAGAGTTTTGACTTCTGTATAGATTAAAATACGAATTTACTCCTTATTTTTACAATATCATTTTTACGTTTACGTTTACAATAACATACATTTATTTTCACTTCGAACCACAGGACTTAATTATTGATAACATGCAATCGTTCATTAAGCGAAATTGAGTCCCCGAGTTGACTGTAATCATAAAAGGTTTAATACGTATTTTTTGGTGCAACCGATAAGATAGGAAACAGATTAGGTAGGATTTGAATAAGGATCTAGTTTACCTGAATATCATCGAGCTGGACACCAATAATTTGTTCCTTTTGTCAGTATGCACGGCGTTAAAGAGACTTGAATGTAGGCACACGCGTTCGGAAGTTTCTAATATTCGTTTTACGGCTTGTGGTCAATTTGTATCTGGAGCATCACGCTTCGTATCCACGCGCCATCTTTACGTTTCGCCACACCGGCCGCGCACTGCTTTACCGACTCAATGGCTTTGTTTCTCTTTCTGGGTAAATGAGGATGTACACGCTACTCTTGGATATAAGATAATGCCAGAATGAACTGGATCAGGATGTTCACGTTTGTGTTTACTGGGGTATTATGCCGTGTTGTTACGACCTTTCGGGCCGACGTTTCGAATCCCATTGCAGGACAATGGATCAGGATAGTCAGGATTTAAGTTGCGCTAACAAGAACTGCTTTCAAAATGTTTTATTTATTTATTTACTTTTTGTATAAATATATACAATGGTAAGTTTTGCTAGGTGGCAATTTCTTTCACCCAACCACTGAAAATCCAAGAGGTGAAACAATAACTTATTTAGTTGATAAACACTTTAATTGGAAACAACATATTGATAACATTTGTAAAAAAACTGAGATCCATCCTAAGTGCATTTCACATGCTAGGACTATGTAGCTCTCGGGGCACACTGTACTCTCTTTACTTCGCGATGGTTGACTCGATTATCAGTTATGGCATGAGCAGTTGTGGTCTTACCTATAAAACATACATTGATAAAATCAAACAGTGACATTTAAGATTCCTAAAACTTATAGCAGATAATCGAACTAAATGTATGTACAAGGATGATTATAATAAATTATTAAAAGTATGCAAAATATTACCAATTGACCAAAAAGTAAAATATAATATAGTACTAGAAAAAATGATAAATAATATTAATATACAAACTGACACGCACCAAAACTAAGCAACCAGATCGACAGAACGAACAATGAGAATACTAATCACTAACAACGTGTATGGCGAAAGAAAAAGAGATTATATTGTGCCAAGAATCTTTAATAAATTAGATAAAAAATTCTTTGAGGTGATGCAAGACAAAAAACGCCATTGGCTTCAAAGAAGTACAAGCTAAAAGAATATATATTAAAGCTATGTACCTAATTTTACATTAATTTATAATTACATATCATGTATCACTTGTAAAAAAACATGCAACACTCGATTATGACCTACACTCTAATCTTTATTATAAAATAAAAATTATTGTCACATATTGAAGGCAACCTTGCCGGAAAACTGCTGTGCAGTTTGGCATATGTATAATGTAATAAGTATCAAAAAATAAATAAATATATATAAAAAAAATAAATTAAGTAAAACAATTGAAATATATTTCCGGTACACAATGTAAAAGTAACAAAACTAGCTCCAGGATAATAGACGAGTAGGAGATGGACGGGACAAGGAAGGGTTAAACTAGATTTTGGAAAAGGTAACATTGTTTTAGTCTACTTTTGAAAATAGTTGTGTAGTCTGTGATGACGTGGATGTCTGTGCATAGTTGATTCCACAGCCTAGCTGAACTTCACTGAACTTGACTGAACTTCAAATGAGGAGCTAAAGATTTAGTATTATGAATGAAGATGGATAGTGAAGTACTGTCAGCTGAACGGAGTGAAAGGCCATGATTAGATAAAAAATTGAATAGAGTTTTCAGGTACTGACTTAAGTGAGTGAGGATTTAAAAGGACATTTAAAATTAGAGATAAAACAAAGATTTCATAGCGTTGTCGAACTGTAAGTCAATGGAGAAGATTTCTGAAAGTTGAATTGTGATGGAATTTTTTGAGGTTGAGGATGATTCGGATACTTAAGGACGTTTTAAAGGTATTCTTAAGAAAATGTAATGTATTTTTAAGAAAAAAATAATAAAGGAACATACATAGGTTTCTGAAAAGTTCTAGAGCATTCTCAAGAGGTCTAGAAGAGTGCGGAGGCAGCCCGAATAATTATATATATATCATATATATAATATAATATATATATATATATATATGAGATATATATATAGATATATATATATATAACTATATATATATAGATATATATATTATATACTATATATCCATATATCTATATTATATCTCTATCTCTAATGTATATATCTACTATACTCTACTCTATGCTATATCTTATATTTATATATGTAACTCGACCACGTTAGGCAAGTTCAAGTTCAAACTGCGTTAAGCGAGCGACATAATACGAAATGACTTAAAGCGAGTTATAATGTATGTATATAAAAGTGTTGTTTATTATTAACAAATAAATTTTATCATTTAACAATATCATATTACATTAAAAAATAATGGAAGACTGGGTTCCAGACTTCAAATTAAAGTGAGATGGTGAAATTAATAAAACTGCAAGCAAGATATAATTTAAATAGGTCTGGACATCAAACAAAACTTGGAGACATTAAAGATATGGCTTTATCGATATTAGCTCAAGTTTTTTTTTTACCACTAATATATTACTAATAAAAACGTAGGTACTGAGTTTCGTGAATAAGTCAAGAGAATAAAAACATCTTTCAAAGTTAGGAAATTTGCATACTTTGAACACAGTTTTCGAAATGAGAAATGTGGTCTCTTAAAACTCACTATGCTGGCGAAAGTAAGTGTTTCAGTGTCCAAAAAGTCGAAGATGTGTTTGTTGCACAGAGTAAATCAGCATGCTGCAACGAGGTCCTGGAAAATGAAGGACATCCTGGCTAAAATTCTAAGCCTCGGGAAATCCACGTTCCAACATTGATAGGTGTAAGTTAAGCCCGTCCACGCATAAGTAGAAGAAGAACTTGGTCGAAACCTCGAAGAAGACGGTTCATGAAAAAGAAGAGACTCGTAATACTCCTCTGTTATGGCAGGTTAATTATGTAATTCAATTAACGGGTACAAAAAAATTGACCAAAGGTTTTTTAAACATAAAAAATGTGAAAGGGTGAAGTGGAGTCTTAATACGTAAAATACCTTGTAGATAATATCAAAAAATGAATCCCCCGCCTGTATTAATCCAATTACTCTTTGAAATTAATGGTTTTACATTAAATTTATTTTTAACATTTAGAGGTTATTAGTCATGAAAAAGTCAGCATTTACAAATCCCCTCTAGTTGATATATATGATAGGGACCCGTAAAAACTTTTCTTAATGTTAATAATATTGATTATGTTATACGTAGGTCGACCAAAGACATTACAATATTGTTAGTGTTGGAAATTATGTAATTTTTACCTAGAATCATGCGGATAGATAGTTTTAATAGCCCTCAGAATTCAAAATCTCTTTTATTTCTTCTTTTTCTATGTTCATAAAATAAACAAAAGTAATTTTATACGGTGTAAGGAATAATTTGTTGGTGTAGTGGTCATTAAACTCGCCTAGTAATCTGGTTGATTGATTGTTCGATACCCCATTCCAGGATAGCAGCAAGTAAGTCCTATTTTAATAGCACAAAAGTTAAGCTTAATTTGAAAATTGATGCGACATATACTCCGTGTTCGCATCTCTATTAAAAAAGTATATTTACATATTATTAATTTTTTTAATGGAAATGCAAACACGTAATATGTGTAATCTGAGCCACACGCTGATTGACGTGTCACACTCGGGCATCCGGGCCTCATTAGCGGCTAGTCGTCATCAGTGTTGTTGTTGTAATTCCAGCCTAATTTCAGAGAATTACTGACAGGCAGATGGACTGCAAAACAATTCGATTCTAGATTCTCTTTGATGTGTTTCTATAATAAAAACACCCTATAATAAATTCTAATAATTGAAAAAATGTGAAAGTCTCACGACACTAATAAAAATATGAGAATCTGGAAGGTATTTTAAAATGAAATAAATTCCTTTACAGAAATATCAAGGGTGTAAATATTGTAAAACGTTGACAGCTAATGTAAAAAAATCACTTGAAGTGAATTACGCGCATCGCAGCGCGGAAAATTTATACCGTGTAGATTTTTTCTTCGTTTATGGAATTATTTTGATCACAATACCAATAATCAAAAGCTCATTTTTTATTTTTGTATTTATTTATTTATTAGAGACACTAACAGGATAATAGGATACATGATACTCTGATAATAAACATTATAGTGAGGACCATGCCCATTATCCCAATTACAAGTGTCTTTGGCACGCTCTAGTAACATGTATTTTTGCACTTAATTATATTTTACATGTACATTTATGTGTATTGTATATTTTGTGTTTGAGTGTAGTACAATTAGTATTGAATGAATGATTGATTTAATGGATCTATAGTATCTATCTAATGGAGCAATTTGAAAAATCGTTGTACGAAGGGATGGAAAAAAGGTATGAATATTACGTTAAACAGCACTTCGTGAACACTATCACTGCCCTATAAATTAAATGAGGGCTAATTTTTATAGAAAATATATAGATATTTTATAAAAAAATACAAAAAGTAGAAAACACATTTTTTAATATCCACAATACTAAAATCAATCACAGCATAAACGTTTGTCAATAAAATAAAATAAAATAAGCCATTAGACTACTTTATATTTCATATAAAAATAATTTTTATAAAATACACATTTACAAAAACAATATCTTTTCAACTCGGCTGGTGCTGGAAGATATAATTCCGAATCTTTTTTAAATCGATAAACATACCTAGGTATTTTTAATTAATACCTTCAAAAAATCCAACTCCCGCTTTTTTCAACAAAATAAAACAGAATACTTCTCTCTTTATAAATTATAAAAATTCTGGAAAAATCTTTTCCAGTTGCCTTAGGGCAAAGTAGACAATAAAAGGAAAAGTCTCGATAAAAAATGTAGAAACAGAGAAGTTTTAGAGAAGAATATTTTTTGGACGTATATTTACGTTCTTGGGCAGCCAACTGGAAAAATAAATTTCGAGATATTTAAAGAATAATAAGAACACGGCTATGATATCGTCGCTCATGCAGGCTTAACATATCTCAGACCAAGATAATCCTGCCAAGCAGAGAAGGTGGTTCAGTTCTCCACTTCAAGAATTATAAAGAAATGTCTTAAGTCACTATATTTTCTTTTTTGTATGATGTATAGTGTCTAGCAGAGGTAATTCGCAATATTTTAATATCGATTCTCGGCTAAATTTTAAGCCGAAAATCTTCAAACATCAGTGTCGTATTTTTAATATATTAGTAGATATGGAAATAAGCGACTTTAATTTTTGCTTGTTTTTTCTCTCAATATTTATGACTCATCTTCTGTTAAGGCGATCGTCTAGCAGAATGAGCAAATTTCACCATTTTTTCTCATATCTTCTCTTGCGTTTTTTATTACATTTTTGTATGGAAATATCTCATTTTAAAATTTATTCATCATTACATATATTTTAAATACGAATATCTTATTAAAATGTCATAAACTAAATTAAATAATTGATTAATAATTTACCAAACCTTCGATGTTTTAAAAATGAAGAAAATTGCTCCACTTTGTGGGCCTTTTATGACTGAATGGCGTGTGAGATGTCTTTTTTATTCAATAATATTACAAAGTTAACGATTATCTTAAATTTGTTACAATTATAGAAAAATCTGTTAATACGTTTACATGCAATTTATGTTTTAAAAAATACTGTTTTTTAAAAATATTTTATTTTTTTGTGGGTATTTTTCAACTCTTTTTACATGGTTGACAACTTTTTTACTTCAATAGTCAAAAGAATAGATATTATAATTTTACAATAAAAACAAAAAAAAATCAAAATCTTTGTCGATATTCCTGATTTTAGATATTTAATCAAGACGCAACGTATTTATGACACAATACGCAGTGCCTTGATTAAATAGCTAAAATCTGAAATCGAGAATAATTTTTTGATTTTTTTTGTATTAATTTTAAAATAAAAATGTCTATTCCTTTAATTTATTAAAGAAAAAAAGTTATAAACTATTTTAAAAGGATCGAAAAAAACTCACAAAAAATAAAAATAATTTAAAAAACAGTATTTTTTAAAACATAAATTGCATGTAAACGTATTAACAGATTTTTCTATAATTGTAACAAATTTAAGATAATCGTTAACTTTGTAATATTATTGAATAAAAAAGACATCTCACACGCCGTTCAGTCATAAAAGGCCCACAAAGTGGAGCAATTTTCTTCATTTTTAAAACATCGAAGGTTTGGTAATTTATTAATCAATTATTTAATTTAGTTTATGACATTTTAATAAGATATTCGTATTTAAAATATATGTAACCTGATGAATAAATTTTAAAATGAGATATTTCCATACAAAAATGTAATAAAAAACGCAAGAGAAGATATGAGAAAAAATGGTGAAATTTTCTCATTCTGCTAGACGATCGCCTTAAACATTGGACTAGTTTTAATGTATTTTTTTTTTCGACTATAAAAAATCATTTATTGATTCAAAAAGTTTTTGGACGACGAGGTTATTATCATTTATTATTATTGGTGAACAGTTAAATTTCTAAAGTTCTTGTTATTAGCTGTACGAAATGCGGAAGGTAACGCTGACGTTATAAACCCCGAATTGTTTCGTAGCTTGGGCGTAATCTTTGAATATTTTACGGACGAAAAGTTTCCTTACTTAGAAGTTTGCTTAGCCCTAATAAGTCTTCCAGAAGCGTTAGAAAATTAAATTATAAAATCAAATTGCCTTACTCAATTGCGCTCAGATTGAAAGCGATATATATATTTTTTAAATTTATTACTTTTTTATAGCGAAACACTGACAGAATACTAGGTGCAAAAAGCACAGTTTTTTTATTCACACTAATTTCGTAATTCGCAACTATTTGTCAATCCCGAATATTTTTTCTCTGATATACTGATGCACGTTGCTTTCATTGCTCAGGTTCACTCTATAAAACTCCGCATGAATGTACCCTATTCGTGCCGTTATGTCTATCGCTTGTTTTTCGTCTCTGGTCAATTAGCGGGACTTCGCCTTTATGTGGTTTTGTTTGGATATCAAAACGACCATGTCTTCAGCACAATTTCGCTGCCTATTTATAAGATCCAATGATTTACATGCTCTTCGATGTTCTTTTTCGCTAATCGTCGAGAATGGTTGACCGACCGCTCCACATTTCTAGTGATTTCCAATTTATTGTAAAATGTTTAGAGTGCTGTGCAATCAGCGATAACGTAAAGTACTTATTGTTTTAGACTCTTGTGACAATACTCTGGTTTTTATTTTCTTTCTTTTCTCTACATAGAATATTACGACTAATTATATGTCTTCTTTTGTATTGTGCTATTGCTACGTACTATTCTTCTTCTTTATATTATTACTTTCTTTTTGTTTGCATTTATTGGGTAACTTCTTTATTCTTATTCTTGGGTAATTTCGTTATGTAACAATTTCAAAACACATTTTTTGAAGCGTTCATTATTTAATGTATATTTTTTACATATTTCAATACAAATACGCTACTGATTGTCAACACGTCCGTAACATGTAAAATTGACAAGTATTAAGTAGTCTATTTTTTCTAAAAGCCCTTAAAGCGTTAATAATTAAATAAAAAATATCAAATAAATCATGTACAGTTGAAAATTGTGTTGTCATAGGAAGTGCAGGGAAGTCGTTGACATTTTTGGAGATAAACAACACAAAAGTGAAGCTAATAAATCAGTATTGTTTACTTGTGCAACATTTTGACACCATTTGTTAATTTGGCATTAGCTTTGTGGAATGTCATGCTTTATTTTTTTACATATATAAATAAAACAGTAATATAATAATCGTAATAACAATATAATAGTAATAACATTTTAAAGTATATATAGATTGCTTCTGAATATTTTTTTCTTCATTGATTGTTATGATTGATTTTAAGTAGAATTTTCAATTTAGTTTGAAGTTCCTATAATTTGTTTCCGTCTTCATTTCATTGGGAAGAGCATTAAAAAATGATACTGCTTGATAGGTGAAATGATGTTGGGTTGTGCTAGTATTACATTTAGCTAACAAAATATTTCCAGCCGATCTTGGTGTATTACTAAAACATCCCAATGTTTTATTATTTAAGTACATTTTGTGAATATGTAGTACAGCAATTTTTTATAAATTTGATAAAAACAGAGGACATTAAAAATTAAAAAAAGTTTCCTTGTGAATATTGAAGGTTTTAATTAGTTTTGAAAGGTTATTGATGAATCGTATCTCGATAGGTAGATTATTGTAGTAGTTAATGGCTTTATAAATATAGTGGTTCTGCATTTGGGTTGTTTTAAATTTAGGCGTTATGATTTTTAGTTTCCATTTCTCATTAGCTTAAAGTATTCCTGATTTTCTGTAAGGTTTTTTCTTTACATATTTTCAATAGGAAACATGCTTGAAATTATCATCCACATTTGGTACTGGAAACAATTTAAAAAGACATTTTGTTGAACAGGTAGATTTTTTAAAAAATTATTAGTCTCTGAACTATTTCTACTTGTATTATATAAGACTTAAAGATCCCTTCCAGTCAACTATACATATTAAACATTTACCTTTCACAATTTTTTTAAATTTAATATGTAAGCACTTAACATTAAATAACAAAGTAAAATAAACGTGTTTTTTTATACGTTCTTAAAGTTTTCTTTCGAATAACGTTGAAATTTTAATAATGACATAACTAAACTAAAAGTAAATTGCTTATAAAAGCTTGAATACATTAAGGAATGTAATAGAACTAGAAGCTTCAAATGTAAACTTGTTTTGTTCCATTCGACCCTGGGGTAATAAAAACTATAAAACAGTTTATTAAGTTTCTATACCTTTGAGAAAAATGATTCAAGATATTTTTTTTCGAATAAATACCTACACCATTTACTTTATTCTTGTAATTAATTACATGAGAGTGTCAGTAACTAAGTATAACTTTTGTAAATAGATCTTAATCTTCTGTAATTATATTAGGAAAGTAATGTATCAAATGATTATTTCCTTTATTAACATTCTGGTCGGCGTCTTGGGTAACTTCATTCTTTATGAATGGAGATTAATTATTTCTTTTCATGAGTTTTATCTCTTTTAGAAAAAAGTTATACCTATCCAAAATTATTTTCGTATTTATAAGAAATATTTTTGTGCCGCAAGAAATACATATTTGATTTTGCTTCAAATTCATAAAATATCAATAAATATTACATAAATGTGAGAAAGACGTCTTCATTTAAGAAAGATTTGTAGTATATTCGATTCATATATATTTTAACATACTAATAATAATAATTGTGAAAATAGAACGCCACGCATTTCTATCCATGTATGGCAATAAGGCTTTGGACGTCGATCTACTTATTGCAATATTCTACGCCGAGCACAAAGTACACGTGGGAATGCTTCATAGCTCACTTCGCGCTAAAATCTGTACTCACTAAGATTTATTGTAGAAATCTCACAGAGACGAAGCTATTTATATGAGAAATGTGTATCGAATTTTTAAACGATTTTTACGAACAACTGGCTTAAATGATCAAACTATACAATGAAACGTTCACCAATTAGGTACATCGCAAGGACATCCCTACATTATCATATGTTTCAAATTGAATCTTTACATATATTAGAAGAAACTACGCTATCATTCGACTGTGAAAAACTTTTTTTTATCGCTTCCTAGAATATTTTGTTCAATATATCTGATGCTTCGAATTAATCTACGTGTTGGAAGCACTGCGGTCGCTGGTGTTTCATCGCTGGCCAAGTCGCGTCGGTCTATCGTCAAAACAAACATGAACCGCCACGGCGATAGCTCCGCTTTTTATACGGAACACGTAGGTTTTCCGAATCTTCTATACACTTCTAGTGTTTTCGAGAAAATTTCCGTCGCTCCCAGAATACGTCAGATGTTTGTAGATAATTCCAGAGTGTTGTAGGGCATTCTAGAGCATTCCATAGTTTTGTGGTTTTTGAAATATTACGAGAGATGCGTAATTTCTCCATTACCACACTTCATCACTCAGAGGTTGACTGCCAGCGACTTAGATTTCTGTGGGCGGAAAAAATTTACACATGCGCATAAAACTCCCTTTATATATCCACCAATGGACTTATAATACTTATAATACCGTGCCTTATTTGTTTGGGCGGAAAAAATAAAGGTTCCATTTTATTATATTTGAACACCCTAGTCTTACTGTAATCTGACACTTTTTGAATCACAAAGGTCGATAAATGTTTGAGGGTGGAAAATAAATGTCAATTCTACCTCAATGGGCTTTTGTGTTTGCGGAAACTTATTGCAAAAATATCCTCTATCACCGGAAACCATCGTCATACTTGTTGACGTATTCTCAACCAAAATTGCCAGCTCTATCTATGTTCTCAGTTTTACTCTCTTTTAAATTTATTTTTCCGTCTAAATTCGTGTTCCTACATAATTCCAAATAATATCCTCTCAATTATTTTCAATCCGGATTTTCTTTAATATAATCTACTTTTCATCAGAGCTAACTGTACATCTAAGTACCTATATGATTCACGTTACACAGCCTAATAACCTTTATGCACGGACGAGATTTTTGTTCCAAATGTTCGTTTGTTCCAGATGAGATAATGTTCCATCATTATTTATTTGGAGATATTTCTCGTCGATTATCAAAGTCTCCTTGTATGTTTCATAAATTCGCCATCTTTCGTTTCATTTCAAGCTTTTTCAAATCTATAACTATCGGTTTGCGTTATTTTTTAAATTTAATTTAATTTTAAATGTGACACCAACAGTGGATACAATAGGCATGATGACAGTATTAAAGAATAAGTGATTTTGGAGAAGAAAATACATTGAAAGGATTCTAAAAAATGATCTAGTTTCAATATACACATTGCGATTAATAAGATTTTATAACTCTATCGAACGGACGGCGTTCCATCCACTCGAACGATTGAGTACACTTCCTCAGGGCGTGAGTACAAATAACGGGTAATCCTTATTACAACCAACCCCGGATTTTGCTGCTGGGTCCCCAGACCAGGTCCTCCGTGGGTTGCTGTCCTCTCGTCGCTTCTGCAGTTACTACAGATTCCTCCACTGGATTCCCAGACTATATCCTCTGTGAGTTACGTTTTAAGCCACACATTTTACCCGCGTTCTAAATGGCGTTAACACAAAAAACAATCCATTGAATATTCCTAACGGTAGTTAAAATTGAAAAAATGTCGGTAACTTAATACTTGTCTAATTTTTCAGTATAAGTAGCTGGTTTTAAGATTTAACTAGATGTTACCCGTCAAAAACGACGGAACATTAGTTCGCGTCTTTGCTAAGCTCAAGAATATATTTAAAGTATCTTACTGGTGGTCCGCGGAGAGGTAGCGGTAGCAACATCTCTATCGTTGCCATTGGGTTCAAGCCTCATCTTCGGCCCTTTGATTTGTATTTTTAGTCGTGAATTCGAACGTAATTACGGGCGTTACACGAAGTTATGGGGACAGACAGACAGACGGACGTACAAAAGGATAGACAACGAAACTATTATATTTAGATGTGGTTTTTTAATTAAATTACTGAAGCAAAACACATCACAAGAATTTGCGTACACTTTGTGTCTCATTATCGAGTCGAACTTTGTTAATCTTGAGTTGGTCTCTAAGTTGATTTATCTAAATCAAAATTTCACTAAGTGTACGTGGCACTGAGTTACATCTCAACTAAATCTCGGAGATATATCTGATCGTGTCTCATTTCATGGACGCTGGCCGTGAATACATTTTATATATTGAATGTCACAGACAAGTTAAAAGGAAAAATATACATAATGTTGTCCTTTAGTAAATATCTCTTATATTACCTGGATAAAATATTTACCTGTCAGCGTACTCCATTGCAATCGACGTTTGATCGCTTCCTTTTATGTGTAAAAGCGATATTCGTCAAAACGAGCGTTTCTCGACTTTGGCAAAGTAAGACTATTGTTATATTTCCTATAAAATATAAATTCCTCTTCCGTACCCAGCATCTCCTTTATGGGAGCTTACCGGAGCGGGATATCATTGCCAGGTACACTTCTAGTTTGGTTCCAGCTCTAAAGTGGATCGTTTATTGCATGCATAAAAATAGAAATATCAATTTCGTTCCCGATATTGTTATCTATGAAAATATGAACGAGTACTCTAAATGCTTTGGAAACGAGGCCATGCAAGAATACACGTAACACATTCATCAATGAGGGCATGTCCACCGCTAACCCACGACTGTTTCATAAGCAAAAGCTCTTATATTGGTCCTACTCATTCGCCGTCAGGTTGGTATTTTGTAACTCTAAAAAAAAAGCCAATTTGCCCCCATTGTCACGACAGTTCACTTCTTTATTTATAAAAAATAAAAACATAGACCACATATATATTTAAAATATAGTAGGCATTAAAATATTATAAAATTATGTATAAACACAATATATATATAGGATAACAAAAAACGATCACAAACATCTGTGATGTACAGTGGGATGAAGTTGTATGTGAGTGCCAGGGGATATGAGGGACGAAAAAATTATGAAAATTTTTAAGAAAAAACTATAAAGTTCGTGATACGTGTTTTTGATTAGAAATTTGATGTACTGATATTTTACATTGTGTATATTAGGAAATATAAAGGTTATATATATTACATATTTTAAGAAAAAAAATGAGGATGAAGTTGTATGCGAGTCTGCTAGGATATTAGAGACGAAAAAAATATGAAAATTTATAAGAAAAAACTAAGAATGTTCGTGATACGTGCTTTTGATTAGAAATTTGATGTACTGATATTTTAAATTGTATATATTAGGAAATATAAAGGTTATTTATATTAAGTACTTTATGAATAAAAAAAACACATTCATCATGAAGGAGTCAATGCGTTACCTGACCAGTCATAAATTAAAAAAAATATATTTAAATTTAAAATACTAATTCTACAAGAACATTTACTTTCATATTTTTAAATACTTTTAATTGTTTTATTTTATTTTATTTTATTTTATTAAATATCCTATTCAAATCATTTTTTTTCCTTTGTCTATAATAGAATTAATTAACGCCATTATTAGATTGTAAACATTTAATATTACTATTAATCAATTTTAATTGGCAATAAGATTGATTCACAAATGTTATATAAATACTAAATATTCTTGAACATTATACTACTGGAAGAGCACTGTCTGCTATAATACAGTAAACTACTAATGTAGCAGGCAGGGCGTCAAATCAATTTAGTGTTTACTTGCTGCCAAGACTCTCAGCAACAATGAAAAAAGCTTAATTTAATTTTGTAAACACTGTCAAATTGTAAACATTTGTAACATTGAATAAACATTGAACATTGAACATTGAATAAATACGAGTATAGACTGCATTGGCAGGTGTACCATACCATTTCCGTCACCCATCTTATTTAGCATCCTGATTTACCGCGGGCCGCACCGCACTCACTTTACCTACTGACGTCAACGCACAGGCAGATCTCCTCACAGCTTACATTTAAGTCTTAATCACTGTACAAAAACATGATCAAATAAATTCAGTGAAAACAGTCGGGGACAGTTTATTGACAATACACACAACTCTCGCTTCTTCCATATTCATACTCCTTTGCAGGCTCGTCGACAGTTGAGGTTCTCAAAAGGACCATTTTTTTATCTGGGTAACTTGATCATGTCAATTCTTCCGCGGCCGCCCTTTATTTCTGGTGGCGTTAACACATGCCTCATAAATTTTCCGTATGATCCTCTTCTCACACATAAATGTTGTATGACTCATCTACTAATATACAACCATAAAAGCCATAGAGGTATATATTTACCAAATTATGAGTGAAAGTAGTGTAAAAATATTTTGGATATACCTTTCATTATATTTTAGATATTTTACATTAACAAATTAAAAATAAAACTACGATTATTAAATAACACACATCTCAATGTAGAAGTGGTCTAGATTAAAAAAATAAAACAAGACATTAAAACAATATTGCCATATAAAAATATATAAGCAGAGTGTTGGCGAAGTTTTTTCATAATTAATTAAAATATATTATAATTAATATATTATTTAACAAACTTTGTTTAGAACGTTCAGAGTTAATAAGAGTTGTTATGTTTTAAGTACTACTTTCGGGACGAAAAGAACTTCCCATCAAGAGGTTTAAGTGATAATTGAGTAAATAATAAAATTACGGACGTTACGTGAAGTTACGGGCAGGCAGGCAGACAGACGGACAAACAGACGGACAGGCAACGAAATTACTATGTTCGATATATTTGAAAAAATTCGAAATGAAATATTAATCCGGCAGAAAATTATGAAATATTAAAATCTGAATAATAATTATTGTGATAGGAATTTTACGAGAAATATCTCTTATATCCTACAGGATCCTCGTTCTCAGTGTGAAGGATGAGGATATCACAATATGCTTTCAAAAGAAGTGCTGGCGTAATGTATGTAATGTAAGTACAGGCGGACCTCAACTTTCGCACATAATTGGTTCCTGAAAATGTGTGCGAATGTTGAATGTTCGAAAGTAGAGGGAAGTAATTAAAATTGTATGTATTTTAAAATATTTATTTATCAAGTAAACATATGATGTTTAAGAGGCGTTAAAGTGGTTTAAGTGACGTGTTTAAGTGGGGTTTGCGGGTGTTTCCCTTAAAAAGTTATCAAGAGCTAATTGCTTGCCACTCTTCTTTCTCTTTTCTTCATATAGTATTTTAAAACATTCTATGTCTTTATTGATCGGCCTACACACTCGAGATATGCGTTCTCTATTGGGTTCACAATCTTCCATAATATTTAAAAAATTGTCAAGATGCATGAAGGCTTCATACATATTTTTCATTGTTAAAGCTTGATGATTTGATCAGATTCTTCTTCCTCACTTTCATTATATATTTCATTTTCATACTCCTGTTGCTCAATTAAATATTAATTTTTTAGAGGTTCTGAATGAGATTTTATCATCTCATTAACATCCTCATTAGTAACATCTAAGTTTAGTTCATTCATTAGGCGGACTATATCAATTGTGATAGTTTCTGGAGTTTCATCACAATTTACACAATTGTTTCCGTGAACCTTTCATGGTTGACTATTTATTTCAGCCCACGCTATATGTCTCACGTGTCTCCAATATTGTTTAGTGCGTTTCATACATTGTAGTTCATCCAAAAATCTTTTAAGGTAGGTCCACCTTCCTTGTCAGTTGCCTCGATAGCCTGAGTCATTATATACCTCATATAATTATCGTTTAAACATAGCTATCACTAGAGATTTTGGGTGTCTTGGAGGATTGTCCAAGATTAATAATATTTTAAATGGTAAATTATTATCTTTCCTTCCTGCGCAAGACTAAATCTCTATCCTAGCTAGCTCACAAGCAAAGTGACGGAAGGAAGCAAGATGCAAGTGATACCAGGATTCCACTTGCTTGTAAGCGAGCGAGAGGGGGATATCTTTACCCCACAGCGTGACAATGTGCGAAATAGCGAATTGTGCGAAAGTCGAACGTTCGAAAGTCGAGGTCCGCCTGTATATTTTAAACAGGAAACAAAAATTCTTTAGAGGCTACACACTAAAGGGGGACTATTTAAATGGCCAGAAACAAAATTGTAGCATATTGAATATGCAGGAGGAGAAGGCATTTCTGCATTCTTCACGAACTCCATATTGAAGAAAAGCTAACCACAATGAAATGTTTGTTTGATCTTGTGGTAAGACACCCTCCAAGCGTCCACGTAGTGGGGGGTTCTAGCTATGTCGTGGAAAATCACCCAATATTTAATTTATTAAAATTAATGCCACATTTACTTAAAAAAAAAATTTGGGCAGTTTGATTGGTGGAACCGATACAGATACAATAACTTGTGTCCCTATGGTAACCGGTTACAAATCACTGAGTACAATTTTGAACCATCTCTAGTGTGTACGGGTTGAAATAACACGTACGAAATATAATACAAATTAATGAAAGATATACGCTTTAATTTTCACAGAATTGAATAAAGGATCAAAGAGTCAACCGTATGACAAAGAGATAAATATAAAACATATAAAACATAAAGATAAAACACGTGAACCTACGATATAACAAAACTTTTTTTCGTTTTGCGCGTACTTTACAAAATCATACAAAAAATACAAATTAGTGGTAACAATAAAGTCTATTATTATTATTAATTATATCAAAATCACAAATCGGTCTTTAAGGGCGGATTGCTTAATTATAAGAAACATATTAATAATGTTACCATAAAATCATTTTGCATTTATTGAAGAAGAAAAATAATGTATCTAGTTAATAATTCAATTTCGATGGGTGTGAAAACATTTACTTATCAAATTAGTGTGTTTAAACTTTGCAAGTGTTTACATTTACTGAAATAACACATTTGCATGCAAATATAGCACGTATAAAGAAAGTGTGTTTTCCAATGTTTCACACCAGTGTTTCTCAATCATCTAACAAAAGCGGCACTTATGACGCCCTGCCAAATTTTCGCGGTACACCAAACATCGAGGTAACAATAATAATAATAAACGGCGTCATGAGACATCCAGTGATTCATGCAGCTTTGATTTACAACGTCTTTCATGGAAATTTTGCGGTAGAATACGTGCAAGGTGATTTTTATGAGATTTTCGACTCAAGACAATCTCTGTGATATAAGAAGAACGAGCGAGCACTGGACGTTTTTGAAAGGAAATTTTTGAGGCTATCTTTGGACCGATTCTAGACAATAGAACTAAGAGCTGAATACTTTGCTTAGGGAGCTAATAGTTACAAAATTTATAAAACTGGGAAGACTTCGGTGGCTGGGTCATGTGAAGAGAATTGACTGAACAGAAATCAACAAAGTCTCTGCTGAATTCCAGAAAAAGAACGAAGTAGCTTAGAGTGGTCAAAACTAAGATGCAGTCACAATGTTCTCAAGAGTTTTTCACGTATATATTATTTCGAATTATTAAACATATCTACTAGAATACGCCTGAAAATGAATATTTTCAATTTACACTCCTATCATGCGCCAGTATATATTTTTAAACAATATTTTCATTTGAAATAATGTCTAAGAACACGGTTACTGAATTTTGTCCCCAGATGGATGATAAATTATAGAATTCTCACAGAAACAAAGCTGATTTATATATGAGAAAAGTGGATGGAAGTCTCTTATTCGATGGCTCAGGACTTACAAGCTCTACGAGCTGGCTTAATAAGTGATCACTCTACACAATGTAATGTTCACCAATTTCATCGTAAGAACATCGACACATTATCAAATTTTCGCATAAAGAATAAGTATGCAAAATTTGGGTCAGATCTGACATGTGGTGTTGATTTTTAAACAGAATTTATTGGAGGGATAAGAGAGTGGTAAAGGAGGAGGGGGGAGAGAAAATGACAGAAAGGGGTAAAGAGAGAGAGGCAAATGTGGCCCATGTTTTCTGTAGGTTCCTAAAGAATAAGTATGCAAAATTTGGGTCAGATATGTCAAATGGTAAATTTTTTAATAGGAAATATACAAGGAAGAGGGGGCGTGGTAAGGGGAATGGGTGAAAATGTTATCTATGATACCCACCGAGTTCTAAAGAAAAAGTATACAAAATTTGGGTCAGTTCGGTAAAACGGTGTAGATTTGTATAAAGAATAGACGGACAGTCATGTATTGAGTTTTAGTTATAAGTATATCAGTTATAGGTCTATAGATACTTATTTTTGCCTCTATTTTTTTGCCGACTTTTGAAAACGGTCATGGGTATGGATTATCATCGTACGCTTTATAGATAAAACATAAAAAAAAACAGCACGCGGTTTGAAAATCGCTGTTTTACGCACATGCGTAGATTCTGTGAAACAAACCGCGAATTTATGTAAATCGCGTTATTTACGATCATACTTTAAGAGAAAAGGTTTTCATTTATGTAAATAAAATGTATTTTTAGTCTGCTAATGTTTTGTTCGTGTTGATGTAGATGAGTGAATAAAGTTTATTATGCTTTTAGCGGATAACAGCATAAATGGCGCTGTCTGAGTATCATATCATGATAAAAAGAAAGGCATTGTCCTAGAAAATATATTTTTATTATATATTCGTATATTATAAGTTATTGTGAAATTGTAGTTATTCAAGGAAATACGCGCGCATTATGCAACGGGATTCTAATTTTTAAAAATTATTTAATCTAAATCTTTTTTTAATTTTATAACTGCTAATTGGAAAATCTCCCAGATGGTTTTTAAGAAAAAAAAAACGTTGCATGTTTGACACACATACATATATTGCATACAATATATTTTTCCAAGAACACGTTCCGTCTCAGACATATATGTCATACCATTCCTGCATAGAAAACATAATCTTATATACAATCTGCTGGTTAAAATTTTTATGTAGGAATGTCAAAGAAGTACATGCACTCACATTTCTTTTCAGTAATTTAAGGCAGTATTCTACTTAGGGCGCTCGAAAAAAGGCTATTTTGATGAGATAAGATAAAAGTATTGATGTTGTGTTTATAAAGCTTAATAAATAAACTCTTGAAGTACATTAAAACTTTTTGAATATATATTTTTTTGCACTTTTAACATACAAAAACACCATTTGAACACAACGCCGCGATTAGTAAGTGGGTCTGCGCTGGTGTTGAAATTTCGAAAATGGGCCATCTAAAACAGAATTCTTTTAAAATTTTTAGGTTCACTATATCAAAAGCAACCAAATGAACTAGAATTATTTTAAAATTTTGATTTTTCTTTTTTTTTTTAGCAAAATGCAGTGAGAAAACACGCTAATTTTTTCTTCCTTTTTTTCGCCGCCATTTTGTTATTTCTGCGTTTACATTAAAAATTCTAGTTCAGTTGGTTGCTATATATGCTTGTAGCAATTATACTTGATGATTATTTTGTGTATCTGTAGACAGCATTCTAGGTTATCAACCTTAACTTTCATCATTAAGAAGCGATTTGAGGGGAGGTTTGGAACTATTATTTTTATTAGTTTTGTTTTCATCTATTATCTTTAATTATTAATGAATTGTATTCTCTGTAAACAGATGTGAATCGAAACAAAACTTTATATAATTTTTATAGGTTCGTCGACCCGAATGTAATCACGTAGAAATTTCCATTGGCCTATTGTCTTATGAATAATGCATATAAATCTTACGACGATCATTTGGTAACCAGATCTTATTTGAAGCTCAAAGAATAAAGAACTGAAGGTCTGCATGTTTCGGTACATCTCCATGAACATCGTTACATTAGTTTGTAATTAGTGTTTACTTGTTTTCAATACAAGTAATTCTACACAAGGACATCGAGTCATTATTCCCAAATCTTCTTTGCTGCACTATTCCATTGGCAGTGAGATGGATTGCTCCTCTCAAAATTATAATAGTGATAAATATAACTCAGCGTGTATGTTTCGTGACCGCCAGGCATCGGCCGCGAAATGACTTTGATTAGTCGAAACTGACATCCAACGTATTCTACGCCAACCGCTAGCCAGGATTTAAACCTTTAAAAAATCTGACCAGTGACAGTTGGAAAGCGGTGTCTGCCGGTGTCTTTTCTACTAAGCATTGACATTATTTTTCGTGTGGTATCCGAATCCGATGAAGACACATCAGTTCACATTAGCCTTTAGGAATAAACAAATCGATCGGTTCCGGATTCGATGAAGCCAGGAGAATTGGAGATTGAATCCGCACTCGACATAGACTAGGAAAAAGCCGTAAGTACAATTTGTCAGCTGTGGACGTAGTTAGCTTTGGTCTAGTGTATTTCGCATGTCAGGAGATCAATAATTATCGGCGGAGATTTGGAAGGAAAGTATTTCTTTCCTAATCCCGACCCGCGTGCGGTGGTGGCGATTCCGTCCGTCATCGCACAGTGCATGTATTAAAGGGTTTAATTAAGTGTTAATTAAAATATCAATTAATTATATTCAATACAATATATATTATTGACTGAGAAAAAAAAGCTGCACAAAACAAGCATTTAGATAGATGTTCTACTTTTTTGGATAATGCAAAAAATACGAGGATCGACGTCCTTATCTCTTTGTAATAAAGATTGACAATTTGCATAGCTGATGTGTCTGTTGTATAATAATTCACAATTAAAAAAAATAACCCATAAAAATAAAAGTTTTTATTTTATTCCCTTTCTTTGTAAATTAAGGGGTTACGTGTAGTCAGAGGCGCAAAAAAATAGACATTTTCAAAAATTTTTTGAACGGTTCTTTAATGTTTTGATTCAATTCATAATACCAACGTTTTACACTATATTTTAAGTAACTATACCGAAAATTTCAAATAAAATTATTAATACTGGACCACGATAGAATCTCGTTTCTTGACCCCTGTTTTGCAAGTAGTGCCTCGCGGTGTCCATCAGTGCTTCTTAGTGGTTTATCTAAATTTAATGAAACAAAAAGAAATTAGTAGTTCAATAGTTAATCTTGTGCTTAATCGAAGCTTTTTTATTTTTTTTCAAATTTAGCAAAATGGCGGTCTTTGAAAGCTTAATTATGAATTTTGAGGGAAAAAATCACTCATTTATTATTTATAAAAAAAAGTTTAAGTCAAAAAAAAAAATCCTTCGATTAAGCACAAGTTTTTAATGCCTAAAATATGATGTTTAAATTTCATTTAAATCTGTCGAGTAGTTTTTAAAATATCGTGGACACCGCTTTTGAAAACGTTATTTTGAGAAAAACGCGTTTAAAGTTTTATGCATAAATATTAATACAAATACAATTTAAAAAATTACTTACGTAGAATCGTCTATTTCTGGTATATATAATACATCTTCTGCCGATGTGTAAGCCTCCAAGAAGTCGATTTTTTTTATCTACGTCTCATTTTGCCTTCTCGGGTGACCAGATTTGCACGTTGGTCAGCAATCTTTGTGCGCTCTATATCGAATTTTTCAGCATACCGATGTGCATTAGGTCCATGATTTAAACCTATGCAATGGCAATCATTAATATTCCTTGCATACCTTCATGACGTCACATTATATGATTATAATACACGCACAACTACCTATCGACTGCTGGGTTTCACTGCCACTGAAGTACTAACACTAAATCAAATCTCAGTTAGCCTAAAGGGTCTTATGTCTAAAAGTAGAAGTATAAAAGAAATTTCGTACATTATTCTTAGAATTAAACAAGTAAAAACCGCGTTCCGTAGCAGTCGCCCCGTTTGTCAGCCCGGCCGGCTCTAGTACCATCCGCGTGTCAGTACGGGCGGCAGCAGAGGGCCCTACAGTTATCGTTGGATATCTTTAAAACTAATAACCGGATCGAGTTGATATTTTCACAGAATATTTTTGAAACATTTATCTTTAAGAAAATACCAAAAAAAAATCGTTTTTTAAAAATCCTGACTACACGTAACCCCTTAAGTATTGACTCTGTATTCGGAACTTAGTCTATTGTATTATATAATATGCTCTAACATTATGATGGTTAAAACTGTTGATTCTTTAATAAATAAGACGATTTAGTTTTCACCACTTTTGTATTGAAAAATATCAACATGTTTCAGAGCCCATGGCCCCTTCATCAGGATACAATAGGAATGATGACAGATTTTGAAATAACATTCTATATTGTAGATACACGTCTACTATTAGCGGAAATAACATTATTTCCGTAGTTTTAACGCAAATAATTGCATTTTCATATACCTACATATTTTCAATTTCGCGCTAAAACGCCCGCAGCTGGCATTTCACCTACGTGACGCCAAGCCTCAGTAAACATTGCATTGTGTCTATGGCAACGGTTCAAAGACACGGTGATGGGTACTGAGGCGTGACGTCATTCGCTCTGACCGGTGTTTCAGTTAAAATGGCGGATTGCACAATTTTATACTTTTATTTTATTGAAAATCTTATTAAGATCAATGTGTATATTAAAACTGGATCATTTTTTAGAATCCTATCAAAATATTTTTTTCTCTCTAAAATCACTTATTATTTAATTCTTTAAAAGTGTCATCATGCCTATTGTATACTAACAAAATTAAATTCAAAAATCGAAGTATAGACAATCAAAATATAAAAAAAGTATATATGGAAAATGAATAGTAATTAAGTACCTATTTAACATGAAAATAAATTAAAAATATAACTATTTGTAACATCATTGCACTGAATCGTTGAAAATATAAAAATGACGCCCACGTAAGATTTGTTACTGTCGGCAATGCTGAATCCTTCAGCAGCCGCAGCCGACTACCTTCGCAGCCCCTGAGCACTCATGGAGCCCGAGGCAATTTCCAGCGATTTGACAGGGGCGGATTAAAGAAAATTTTACAGCTAATCTCCAATCTACTGCGAGATCTTGCGAAACACCTGTGTGTTTAAATAAGCCTTAAACAAATTTAAAATTGAATACTGGAAATGAACAAAGCACCAAGTGCCAGAATGTTCATTTTAAGATACAAGGTAAAAAGCTAATGTAGTCTTTTTCGCTCTTTATGTGCTATTTTACACACCATTTCATTTTTAACCGACTTCAAAAAAGGAGGAGGTTCTATGTTCCACTGTATGTATTTTTTATACATCAGTGTTTTATTTTTTTAGTAATTAACGCCCTATAGGGCTTTTACAATAGATAGGTAGAGTGTAGATTAACAGAATATATAGTTTAAAGAAAAAAATAATAACATGTAAACATAATAATGACATAAAGTGGAAAGAAAATACTTAAAATACAGATACAAATATTTAAAGATAAATATAATATTAGGTCCTTACATATGAAATTGACGTTTTACCGTACTGGCAAATTTGATCTCAAATATCTTCTCTTTGGTTAGGAATTCCAAATCCAAATCCAAAGCTATTTACTCATGTATTTGTGTTTTGAAAATTATAATTCATTTGTTTTTTCCTCAATTGTTTTTTTCTTTGCGAGACTCAGTTTACAAAATGAAAAACTTGAAATATCGCGTTATTTACGAGTACGAGTTCCACCGTGGCACCAGTGCTGCAGAAACGGCTCGAAGGATTAATGATGTGTATGGCGACGGTGCCGCAAAAGAAAACACAGTGCGTTTTTGGTTCCAACGTTTTCGTTCTGGAAATTTCGACCTGCAGAACAAGCCCCGTGGACGGCCGGAGACCAAAGTTGATAATGAAGAATTGAAGGCTATTGTGGAAGCGGATCCATCGCAAACCACATCCGAGTTAGCTTCAGGCTGCGGTGTTAGTGATAAAACTGTTTTAATCCACTTGAAGCAAATTGGTAAGGTGAAAAAGCTTGAAAGGTGGGTACCTCACCGAATTGAGTGAAGCAAATCAACAAACGCGCGAGTTACTTGTGAGCGTTTGGTGGACTAGTGCTGGTGTCGTTCACTACAGCTTTCTTAAATCTGGCCAGACGATTACGGCAGATGTCTATTGTCAGCAACTGCAAACCATGATGGAAAAGCTAGCTGCTAAACAACCGAGGCTGGTTAATCGCTCTAGGCCACTGCTGCTTCATGACAACGCTAGACCACACACTGCACAACAGACGGCTACCAAATTAGAGGAGCTTCAATTGGAATGTCTAAGACATCCACCGTACTCTCCGGACCTTGCCCCAACAGATTACCATTTTTTTCGAAATTTGGATAACTTCTTGCAAAGGAAAAAATTCAACT
Organism: Agrypnia vestita; assembly: GCA_016648135.1. Classification (NCBI taxonomy): domain Eukaryota; kingdom Metazoa; phylum Arthropoda; class Insecta; order Trichoptera; family Phryganeidae; genus Agrypnia; species Agrypnia vestita. The sequence goes on from JADDOH010012666.1 coordinate 33,778, forward strand.
CCGATGGGGCAGTCCAAACCGCCTTCAAAGATTTTATTGATTCCCTTCCGAATGGTTTTTTTAGTAAAGGGATCGATGAACTACCTATGAGATGGCAAAAGTGCATAGATAGCAATGGTACATACTTTGATTAAATAAATATATTATAATAAAAAAAAATCGACTTTATGTTCCTCCCATACTAAACGTCAATTTCATATGTAAGGACCTAATATTAAGTAAAAAGCAAGTATATAAGCATAAGAAAAACATAGTATTATAGAAATTTAAAAACAAAAAAAAGTGATAATGTAGAGTGAAAGGTGTAGCACAAGCTTTGAAAGTCATAATATAATAAAAAATATACATACAAATACAAATCAATCATTTAAGTCCAATTCGACAAATACTAGTAATCTTTCAATACACCTTTTAATATATATATATATATTTTTTTATTTAAAAAAAATCCTTGTTTACAAATAAAGGTACTTAATAATAATTTAATAATAACAATATAAGATAAATTACACATTTTTTTTTTGTTGTTATATTTGTGGATTATGCCACTCTACTAGGCTACGCCTGTTTGTTTGTTTGTTCGTTGCCTGTATGTTTGAATAGTATACAGTTATTGGCAAATACGACCAGTTGCTCGTATCTGTTTGCTAGTCTAGGAAGCCTTTGCAGTGGGGAATTAAAGAAATAGTTAGTAGCTGCAGTTTCCACGGCAAAACTGCATGACTTCTAGTTATGTGAGACGGAACACGCAAGCAGATACGTTCTAGTAGTTGAGGGCAGTCGATAGTACCATTTATTAGTTTGTGTAAAAAGAGAAAGTCCGTCACTATTCTTCTAGTCTCTAGTTTATCAAGACAGGTAAAAGATCTAAGAATATTGTAATCAATATTACTTGAAGGTATGTTAAGTTTATAATTGATAAATCTAAGAAACTTATTTTGGACTTTCTCTGTATTACTCATGTGAACTGTATAATAATATAATGTATAATGAGTGTTGGTACCAAATTTCCATTAGGTACCGCTGGTTTTGCCTCGGTAGACATATTTCTATTAGAAATACTTGCGTTCAAAGCACCGTTCACCCTATTCCCCGCAGTCACTCTCCTCTCGATAACTTCTCTCAACCTTCCCTCTTCTATCGAACATGCTTCCCAAGTACACAAACTCGTCTACTTGTTGCAAACATTCATTACCTACTAGTATTTCACACGTTGTCTTACTTCCTTCTTTCTCGAATACCATCACTTTTGACTTGTTTACGCTATTATTAAACAAACCTCACAGTAATGCACCTTTTCAGAGGAAGTATTTGGATCCGGTTCAGCTCTATGGTTTTCACCCCAGAAGACCAGATTGGCTATCGCCTCCTTCAACGACACAGAGGTCGACGAAGTGGTGTATCTCACATACGGACTACCAGGATCCATCGAAGATCAGTACCCTCAGATATGGCCGCTCAAATATCCAAAGGTAAAAAAAGTCTCGGAAGTAGACATTCTTACTGTTATATTTATTGTAAGTTGTATCCGTTTCACTTGGGATACATTGTATCTCTTGATAAGACGCGACCATGGTCGGATAGAGGATGTATAGGTATTCAGTAAGTATTGGTGTAGTGGTTATGACTTACGCCTAATGATCCAGTGGACGGTGGTTCGAACACCATTCTAAGACACCAGCAAGTTAGTACTGTTTTAATAGAATAAGCGTTTAGCTTAGTTTGAAAATAATACAAATATTGATGCGACGTGTATTCCTGGCTTGCATATACATTCCATTAAAAAAAAAAGACAATCGAATTAGTATGTGTAAGCCATGCGTACGAGGCACATTGTTTATGCACGTAACACCAACACAACGAAACAGTTACGTCGTACACCAGCTTACACATACTAATTCAACTGTCTTTCTTAAATGGAAATAGGTCTACCTACAACATTTATGCTGCAATTAGATCAAAAAAATAATGTTTTTAAATAATTATCTCTATCCCATAAAATTCTTTGATATGCATTTGTTATCCCACTTATAATAATTTCCTTGTCTGTCCATCTGCCTGTCCGTCCTTCCGTCGTAAATTCATGTAACGTCCGTAACTTCATATAGTAATTTTTTTTCTCTTCTTTTTTCTTTTTTTTTCCTTTTCTTTTTTCCCTTATTTTTTCTTTTCTTATTTTTTTATTTTATATTTATTTTCTTATTTTTATTTTTTTTAATAAATAAATATTACCTAAAAACTTATTCCTTATGAACTGACATGCAAAAGTAGCGTCATTTTTGACGTGTTACAGTTTTTCAATACTTTTTGTAACGACAAGCTTATAAAAGACAATTTTATCATGAGTAGGATGCTTTCTTGCATACTGCAAGTACCTAATTTTGAAAGTAATGTAGAATGATTTCTTGGTTTCAACAGGCCGGTCGTACCAACCCTACCGTCTCCCTGAAGGTGAGGAACCTCGAGGATCCCAACGGGAAACTGGTGGTCATGGAGGCGCCCGTGGACGAGGTGTCCGCGGACCACATCCTGGGAACCGTGACGTGGGCTTCAGAGACGGAGGTGGTGGCCATGTGGCTGAACAGGAGGCAGAACAAGAGCGTTCTGGTCTTCTGTAACGCTGATACTGGAGCATGTAAAAAGGTAAAAACATACGGCGGCTGTACGATGTTTCGACTTATGTGAAAGCATACACCCATTCTGTATTTTTTCTTGTTTCGTCCATTGATTTTATTGGATATTTCCTTCATAAATTTCCGAAAGTAAGTAGGCATGATGACAGATTTTGAAATAACATTCTGTATTGTAGGTACACATCTAGGATTACCGAAAATAACATTATTTCAGTAATAAACCAAGTTTTTTCGCAAATAATTGCATTTTCAACTACATATATTTAATTTCACGCAAAAACTTCCGAAGCTGTCATTTCGTCTACGTGACGTCAAGCCTCAGTAAAAATTGCATTGTGTCTATGGCAACGGTTCAGAGACATGGTGATGGATACTGAGGCTTGAAGTCACTCGCTCTGACCGGTGTTAAAATGGTCAGTTAAAATGGCGGATTGCACAATTTTATACATTTATTTAATTCTCTTATTAATCTCAATGTGTAGGTATATTAAAACTGGGTAATTTTTTAGAAATATTTTCTTCTCTAAAATCACCTATTCTTTAATACTGTCATCATGCCTACCTATTTATACTTTTGCAACAAAAACTTTTGAAAGTAAGTTCAATTATTTATTCAGCATTATCAATTGATTAATTTATTTTTATCTATTTCATAAAAAATTGAAATTTTGATGGTTCTCATTATGTTTTGGGAAAAATCACGGGACGTAATAATTGCACGATTTTGAAGCTGAAAATTCATGAATAGAAAAACATTTGTTTTTTAAATTGACTTTATTCTCTTAAACCTTATACTAAATATAATAATATAAAAGGATCAAGACCGTGTAATTTGGTGGGGCGACCCTCGCGTGTTGTCTGAGCCCCGCGCTGATTGCGTCACACTCTTACCATCTACAGTTGTAATTCCAGTATTACGGACCGACAGATAGACGAAGAACTTATTATATTTATTATAATTATAGAAGTCTGGAAGTCTCTTATATGATGGCCCACAGTTTACAGCCTGTACAAACTGGCTTAACCTCCTCGGACTCAAAGGATAATGATAATCGGTCCGTTAACTTATCTTTAACGATAAAATATTTACAATTCTCGATCTCGACTGTCGAAGCTGAAGAGACAACCGCTATTCAGGTTAATGATCATTTGTTGACGCATTCTTCGGCTTTCTCATCTGTGTTTTCTGAGAGGGAAAGCGTAATTTTCATTGAGCAGGGATTCTGCATATCATCTTGAGAGGTATTAATTTGGATATAAAATTCAATACAGGGGATCGGCTATTTACACGCCGTTCCGCGTAACCACTCGTTCTCTTGCATATATAACAGTATTTCGTATTTCGCGCATCCTGCGGGAATATAAATGTGTAGGATTGATGTAATATTTAAATATTGAAAACATTGTAAATTATTTGTCGCGGCGGCTCTTGGCAAGGCCCAATTTGCCTCCCGCCGGATCTGTCGGCGCGGCCCGCGGCGGCGGCGATAGCGTCGGCCGCGCCGCGCTGTGGGGAGCTTTACAGCGCTCGTAAATGCCGCTTCCACAAAATTCCGAGTATCAACATCGGGTACATGTTCGGGCATTATCTCCGCGGCGGCAGCGGGCGTGCCATTCTCGTCTCTGGAGACCGCGCGCGATCGGCTACAATGCTTTTGATTATATTTAGATTGGATTTGATTAACCCTCGGAGTAATAGAAAATACCCTTTGAGATGCAGGCCGGCAGAGAGCGTCGCCGTGAATTATCTTTAATAATCGCGAAATGCGGCAGATTACGTATCCAAAAAACTTTACATAGAGTACCTACCTACCTACCACTGTGAAAATTTGATATCACAAAAGCGCACTATGCTTTTTTTATATTATATATTCGATTCAGTTCAATTTCATATTACATTTTTCTTTAAAATAGAAAATGAATACGGAATACGAATCGCAACAATATTCTTACTATTTTCAAACTTAGCTAAACCTTTACTGATTGAATGATGCTCTCCGCATCTAGCATATATCTGAAATATATTCTATTATTCTTAAAACAGTGCGTAACAACGTAATTATATAATATATGTAGGTACTAATGCTATATAAACACAATATTAAATTTAATGATTCTATTTTTATTCCTTTTTATTCTCTCTGGGAGTATTTTGTGTCTGAAATACTTTTTAAACAAAAACAAAAAACCTCGAATTTCTGATAAATTGTATCATGCCGTTGTTACATTACTGTAAAGTTTTTATAAAAATGGTATTTTACCAATTTTATAACCACGTGAAGTATTTTTTTTAAATAGAGATGGGAACACGGAATAATATAGCATTAATATTCTTACTGTTTTTAAATAAAGTTAAACGCTTGTGCTATGAAAATAGGACTAAGGCCCGGTTGTTTCAAGTTCGATCAAAGTAAGCGGTCGATAAAAGCATAGATTTTTACGAAAACGGATCGTCTGATTGGTGGAGAACGTAAAATTTCAGTTTAAACTCTACGCTTACTTTGATCGAATTTGAAACAACCGGGCCTAAGTTGCTGGTGTTCTGGAATGGGGCTCGAACCACCGACAATCATGTCACTAGGCGAGCGTCGTCCACTAAGCCAAAAAGCGCCCCCTTTGTATTTCGCTGAAACATTTGGAAAAAAATGACGCTTGCGGACGCGGAGAAAGAAAATAACTAAAAAGAAATTAGTAGACATCAAGGCTCTTTCTTTGCTGGTCTAATGGTTAAAAACGTGCCTGGTGATCTAGTGGTCGGTGGTTTGAGCTACCAGGAAGGTAGACTTATTTTAGCTGAACGAGCGTTTAGCTTAGTTTGAAAATAGTCTTTATTTAAAAAATCTTTATTTAAAAAAAATCTTGTTTGTTGTTGAAAAATATGCAGCTAATAATAGGGCTTATTATTTTTTTACAGTTAATTGACTACGTATTTCGTAGTTACATATCTCATCACGTAAATTATGAAAATAGTCGCGTTGACCTAGGAAATTTCAGACTTTATATAATTTATAAGTATCGTGATATCGAACTCGCTATTTCTGTTGTCATTTTCTGTTTGAGTGCCGCTTTTCTAAGCAGGACCTTCTTCGAATATATACGAGTACATTGACATTTTAACTTTGAAAACCTATGGATATGAAATAAATTATAACCTACTTATATAACGTATTTCTATTATTATTATTATGAATAATGTTGTAGCTTATTGTTAACATTGAATTAATTAATTAAACTATTTTGTTATTAATAGTAATAATAGTATTAATTCCAAAGAAGAAATGATCTTTTGAGAATTTTTTTTTACAAATCTTGGTAAAATCTATTTTTACCCCAAATTGTAAGGGCGTTTAATTATATTTTTAATCCGAAACCAAGTTCGGAGGTCTCAATAAACTTGGAAACTTCTTTATCAAGCGATTGAGGATTGAGACGGTCGTAAAGTTCTTCTCATTCTTCATCTTAAATCTCTTCTTGGGCCGATTTTCTATTATCGCAGTGAAGGTAAACTTTCGCAAGAAGTAAAAACCAAATTAAATTTATTCAGGCGAAAATATTCGGGTAAATGCACCGAGATCCTTCGCCGACACAGCATCTTTATCTAAGAGGTATCGAACCATTTTTTTTCTTCTAAATTCATCAAATATAAGAGGTTTAGATATACAAGTGTCTGCAGTCGTAAATTCGGCGAGGGAAGGCGATAAGTTTGGAGCCGCGCATAATTTAGAGTAATAATTTTACCGCGAGAATTTCGCATCTGCGGAATTGACGGTAAACTTTGCTGGAAGGATCTGAATTTACTGTCCGAATAATATTTAAGAATCGTAATTTATTCACAAACTCCAAAAACCATCGCGGAAGTTGATGCTTACTGATGAGCTCGGTTATAATCGAGAAGTGCTCATCCATTTCAGCAAGGAAGTGTGCACATCTGAGAAGCATAAAATATTACTTTTCAAAATTACACAACACATGTGCTTCGGGGCGTGCAGTGAGCACAAGAAGCGTGACTTTTATTTTAACATATATTTGGAAAAAAAAACGAAATTAAATATTTATCTGGCGTATAATGAAATATTAATACTTGAATAATGTGTTAATTATTGTGATCGTAATGTTACGAGATGTACCTACTATTTGGGTTTCTTTTCAAAATATATGCTTAGGAAAAGGTCATGCTTCTTGTTCTCACTGCACGCCCCTAGTACTTACAACTGAAATATAATATACAGCAAATGAAGTCACATTTAAGAAACTAGTTAAACGATGGATTTTTAGCGGGTTAGTGATGATGTACCGCATTGGTAGATTGAAGATTCCCAATGCAGTAAATTAAAAGGAAAGATTCCCATCGTATAAGAAGAATCTTCAGGTATTAAAATATATTGTATTGCGCGTATGAAAGTGTATCCGAATATATTTTTTTAAATTAAGTAAAACAGGCAGAGTAAATGTGGTAATTGAATGATACTTACAGTAATGCTCCAAGGTTTATTGAAAAATCTTTACCGGTGAAATAGTTAACACGTATATTGCTATTAATTTTTATCTACATGTATTTTAAAACAATCTGTACATCTCGCTACTTCGTATGGTTTTGCTACTTTTTTGCTTTTTTATAATAGCAGGATGCGCACTACATGTATCATTTTTGAAGCAATTGTAATAAAGATTCGCACACCAAAGTCTTTAAATAATAATCTTAATTTTTTACATAAGAAAGTAAATAAAGCTGTCTTTCTTTGGTTATTAAATGACACATTTTTGCAAGATTTTTGATTGATTTGATAGTTTGCGAGGAAAAACAATTTTCTTTTACTTTATTTGTTATGCGTACGTCATTGTCTTAAAAAAATGTAACCAAAATAGTAAATAGTATCGAGTTAGAAAAAATGTATTTATCTGATCATTTTTGAAGACAGTAATTATGGGCATGAATGAAATATTATTACAAAGCCAGAGCTGGTTGATATTTACGTTCACAGGTGACAGTAGGATTAGCATGGTATATTTTTTACAAAGAGAAAGGAACCTCACTAAGTGGAAAAATGATAATGTTACGCTAAAAAATAGAGGGAGCATATTTCCGGTTCCTGAAAAGGCGGGCCGCACGATCATTACAAACGGAAACTGAAAGCGCCCGTTTTAAGGGTCGTAAATATTTTCAACTCTAAAAAATAAGGCATTAAACAGTATACATTATCTTCCTCATAGCTATTTTATGACTTCTTTACGGATGTGATTTGAGTTCACGTGTATATTAGTCGTTGAAAGATAATTGATGCTTGCAAGGCAGAAACAAATCAAGTCAAAATCAAATTATTTATTCAAAGCGGGTCTCGTCACATTCAATGAAATTTTTTCAACGTGTTAAAAGGAATCTTTTTTGAAACTTGTTTCTATTAGAAATATCAATAAACATATCTCAAACAGTATGGCGCCTTACCTTATTTTTTCAATCAAGTGGAAATTTTAGAGCACCACAGTTGATGATGGCAACAATTCTGTGACATGAAAATAGTCGCAAAGACTTAAAAATTCTAGCCGTAATAAAAGTCTTGCAAATTAACGGCACTGAAGCACATCTTTCGAGAGTTTTTCTTTGAAAAATCGATTTTCCGTTTTACAAATAAATTTATTAATTAAAGTGAATTAAGATAGTTTTTTCTATAACAGCAACATTGTAATAGCATTATTTATATTCATAACAAGAAAACACGTTGCATATTTTTTTTTTAAAATTGTTAAATTTATAAATATTTTATATTATTTTAGATCGTGCCAAGTCTTGAACAGCTTGTTGATACGTTTCTTTTCCATTATCAATGCACCATATATTGAAAAATGTATACTAAAAAACAAATTGGAAATAAAGACATAAAGATTTTTAAATAGCATTAACTATTCTGAATTTTGTAATCAACTTTTCAAACAATTATTTTGTTATCAGCTAGGGTTTAAAATATTTACTAATAAATAGTTAGGTAAATAATAAATTTTAAAAATGAGATAAAGTGTTAAAAACAAATTAAATATTATAAATAAATTAATACTTTTTGCAATTAGATATTCAACTTTCGTTTATTTTTTTTTTGTTTTTGTTAATGTCTATATTTATATTTTAATTTTTAGTTAATTGTTATCCTGAGTATACTGACGGAAGTACCATTGGCACCAAAACATATTGATTATTCAATAAATAATGGTTTTATACAAAGCTTTTCCATTAATAAATATAATTGGGATATTGTTACAGGATCAACAAAATAAAAATAAAAGTATATGCATCTACAACACTAAAAATTATTCATAATACTGTTTTCCTCGTTTTATTTGGAATTAACGATTTGTTTTATATCTAAGTCTGGAAGATTCGAAGACACTACGTTGACAAAGCATTTCACTTTTTCATCTTGGTTCCATTTTCTTTTGATGCGAGTTCTAGAACTTTCACAAACGAATCTTCTGACCCGATGTGAGGTCAAGCGTATGTTTGAATGGGAAATGAATGCTGCCGAAATAAATAATTACAATTTTTGGTGTATTTATTCAATATTTTGAATTTAAGTCGGACATTTGCTTGAAGTTGTAGTTTAGTTGTAGTTTTTCAGCGTGAGAACTTCAAACATGAGAAATTGCTGTCCATGGGTGGTAATATGTAAAATTTGTATATTATATCGATGATTATGATTCAGTGTGCAAAATATATAGTCAATCATCCTCATATTTTTTTATAAATATTAGGAGCAAAAGTTTTGAAGATTAATATAGAAACACCGTTCAGAATAAAATAGATACTTTATTAAGAGCAGTAAAAAATTAAATCCAAACCTTAAAAAATAGTGATAAAATTTATAACTAGCACACTTTTAATAATTTTTTTTTTATTAAAACTAACCGGAATCTGGACTTAGATTGGATAATATTTTATATGAAAGTATGTTCTAACACAGAAGTTACGAAAGCTATGTAAACTAACTTGTTAATAAGAAAAAACAATAGATGTATCTAGCAGAGACCATAGAAATAAATGAATGATTCCTGATTTCGAATATTTAAAAATTTGATAATGTGTGGATGTTCTTACGATGGAACTGGTGAACGTTGCATTGTGTAGAGTGATCACTTAAGCCAGCCCACACAGGTTATGAGCCCTGAGCCATCGTATAAGAGACTTCCATCGACTTTTCTCATATATAAATTAGCTTCGTCTCTGTGAGACATCTATAATTTATCCTTAGTTAAATTGGATAATTTGGAATAAGCGGAGCAGTAAAAGATCCACAAAAATATCCAAAATTTCACAAGTAATCAACTTAACTTTACCACCAGTTTTTCTTTTTTATCATACTGTTTTTTATATCTTTATTTAACAAATATATTGTTAACAAAATATAACAGTTTTATGTTTCAGATAAGTTTAATAATTTTGTATAAACTTAAGCGGTTGAAAATTGTAAATTTGATTGAAAATGACTAATAACAATGCAGTACCAAATATTAAAAAAACACGGGTAAAAATGTATGTAATATTAAGTGTCGTCATTGTCTTGTTCATTGGAATAGATGCTCTCATTTATACGTGATAAAAACAAGACTTAATGTCCTAATAGTTTAGTAGAGGTAACCATGTTCTAGTTTGACATTTCAAAACATGGTAACCTGTGTAACAACCTGACCTATTGATATTCTGTGTAACTGCCTATCGTGCGGCCTTAACTATGGGATTTTGGGATACACGAAACAATTTCATGCACAGTGAAGAAATTCTCACAGCAGTATAAGTTGGTGTTCACACCGTTTAAACTGCACATTTGAATTCTTACATGAAATATGGTATTATATTCTCATATTTTGGACATGCCATGTTTATCACACGAAACATTATTATATAATAACTATCACATTTCTATATGCGATTCCCACCGTTGCAATTGGACAATACGAGTGTTAGGATCTACCGTGTTCTAAATTTTTGGTTGTTAATTTTATCGCTTGTATTTATATTCTAATTTATTTTTAATTTTACACATATTTTTCTTTACAGAAAATCTTGTAAAATAAAGGTTTATAACATCAAAGAAAACTGTGATATGAAAAAAAATTTACGAATAGTTTATATGTTAATTTGTAGGTAATTTATATGCAGCTCAGCCAATTTTGGGATTTTTTGAATGAGTGAAGACTTAATTATTCTTTAAACTTCAAGCTAAAAAAGATGATTTGAAAATGTCAATGTATAGGTAGGTACCTTGTAAAGTAGAAAATATAAAAGAGTAAAAGGAACATAAATACAAAATCAAATTAATTAATCAATTAGAAAGATATTCAGAAAAATCAAATCCACGAAAAAATATTTGGCTGCTACCGGGATTCGAAACACGGATCTCCTTCTTTCCGTGGTTCGAATCCCGGTAGCTGCCAAATATTTTTTCGTGGATTTGATTTTTCTGTATGTCTTTTTAATTGATTAATTAATTTGGTTTTAAATTTCACAGAACTTTGTTCTGAAAAGAATTGAAACTTCACAATAAGAATGTGTTCTTGAATATAACGTAAATACATATTGTATAATCTCCGAAGCAAATATAAAATTTAGCAGAATAAATATTGAAACGAGAGTAACTACCATTAAGTATGGCATATCTGCCCATAATTATTTTTTATTACATAATTAAAAAGCATTATGGAAGTAACTACAGAAAAGAGATGCCAGAAAGTAAAGGCAGGAAATAATGTTATAAAAATATCGTAATAAAACCTTTGCAAAAACGTAAAAGATTTTAAGATTTGGATTTTAGAAAACCTACACTATTTAATCTTTACACG